>JAAOAT010000405.1:0-90456 GCA_013186855.1 Fusarium ramigenum
TATAGTCTAAGCTTAGGATAACTTTAACTAAGTTTATTTTAACACCTCCTATTAAGGTTCGCTATTTTCTTACCCCCGAGGGCCAGGCTCTTCTCCCCTAGCAGATCGTAAATGCAGTGACATAGCATATGCCAAGCCGGATGCAGGCCAGAAACAAGAGAACTGAATTTTCATATCAGGAGACTTTTGTCTGTGGCCCATGTAACGCTGTGTTGGTCGATTGTGATGTTGGTTGTTGGTTTGTATCAAGCGTGATTTCCGAGTCCCACAACTCCACAGGCTAGTCAGGTTCTGTTGACTCACTTGCCGTATTAACGAGCTTACCTCGGCTCTTGAATGAAAGGATTTCCTGTGCCTACCGGTTGGAATAATGGATGTTGCTGCATATAGCGGGTTTATGGGCTAGTCTTGGTTACTCTTGGGCATAGAATAAAGCGACACCTGCAGATTCTTCACGGCACCGGCTATGACTAAAGGGCTATGAACGATTGTCGACAGGGATTCGAATGGCCAATCGTTGATATTCGGTCCCTTGCAGCCCGTGCTGAGCCGTCTTGGCGACCTTCACACATGAAAAAGGCCCGTTTAGTTCCATCATTATGGAGTACGAATGATTTATCTGACAATCTCACAGCCATGCTGGCCCCAGTCACGAAGGCCTATGCTCGAGGCTTGCCTTTAAAAACTATCCTCAAGAACCCATCACCTTCGCTGCTGACAGTGTATCACTCGTCCCGATATCCGTGCCACCAGTATCCAAGATGGCCATGAACAAACCTGTTGTCGCGCTTGGGCTCTTCGTGAGTGCCAGCGCACTACAGATGATGAAGCCAAAAGACGTTGATAGTCTTAAACCTTCTGTCAGCAAAGCCTGCAAGCAGGTATTGACAGCCGAAGTCGATTGCGACGAATACATTAGGGATTTAACCGACCCGCATTCATTTCGAGGCGAAACAGACGAAGATATGGAGATGGCTCCGACGATCTGCAACAAGCAATGCTCCGACTCCTTCCAATCATGGTATCAGAAGCTCATCAAGGAGTGTGCCGAGGAAGATGTCGGGTCCGAATATTACCCAACCAACCTTTTCATATACAGCGGTAATGTCACGTCGAGTAGCTGGAATCAGACATGTGCAAAGGATCCGAGAACGGGTCGATTCTGTGGCGGTTGGTAATCGTTTCCCCAAAGACGACAGTTTAACTGACTTTCTCTAGAAATCTTGGACGAATTCCCCGAACTTGAGGATGATGAGGAGATGCCCCTCGAGGAGCTCTGCCATCCCTGTTACGTCCAGCTAATTGAAATGAGGTCGAATTCCTGGGCATGGCCAACGCCGACGAATCCAGCCGGTGACTTTTGGAACAAGCAACTCAAGCTTGTCAAGCAGAAGTGCAACGCCTCAGGAGGGTTGAAGGAAGATTCCTCATCTAAGGAAGAAACGACATCGGTTGCTAATCACGAGACTGCCGGCTCGGATGGCTCAACTGTGAGTACTATGACGGCAGCAAGTACTTCGTCCACAGCGGCTGCGGTGTCCGAAAGTGCTGCCCAAGAGAGTAACGCAAGGGAGGGTATGGCAAGCAAGCAAACTCTCAGTTATTGGTACGCACTGCTTATGCTGGGCATGGGTGTGATTATGTTTTAGGTTTCGGTCAATTCGGGTTATTGCCGCTCACTTAGAGACAAAGAGTTACTAGCCAATTATTATACTCTTCTTTCATTGTTCAGAGTATAGATTTCAAACCTTCAGTCCATCTTACCGTATATTGAAGCATTATATATGATGTGCGTGTTTTGCGTCCACGTATCACCAGCCTCAAATCCCTTATCCTGGCCATGTTTGGTCAATTATCCGTCCTGAGAAATCAGTTGTTCTTCTCATCCGTGCACTTGCACGACATGGCCGTATTTTCGCCGCACACGCCGTTTCAAAAAAGATGTAACTCGGCCTTTTAACTCAATTCTTCACAAACCGCTCAAAAGTGTCTCATACAGTTCTGAATAGATGTGTCTGAGACCTATAACGAAAGGGTTACGTTTCGTGTGGATCAGGGGCCTGGCTGAATATATCCCAACCAACAGTTTACCTTCTAACAAATAAACAGTAAAGCATCCATCATACCCCAATTACCTCACCACTATTCACCTTCCATCTCCTCAAATTCCCTCACCAATGTCAAGTTGAAAATTATACCCTGGAATGCCCACCATAACTTGAATAATAGACACCTACACGAACTACTTACATTTTCGATCATTCACTCTATCCTTGCCTCAATGGGTTCAATCATATGGGACCCAGCAGATGTGTTGCAGGTTTCAGACCATGGCAAATGTATCGGCATCACTACATTTCAAACCCGCTGTGCGATTCCTATCAAGGAACCACGACATTCGGCCATTGGTGCATTACTCTGTCGAATGTCGAAAATCTCTCCCGAATTCGCTACGAGACAAACTCTTCATCAACTCGCAGAGCTATGCCTTTGTCGCTATCATTCCAAGCAAGTACAAGAATTCGTTAGCCTCTGGACGACCGTGATAGAGGAGGTAGTATCCGTCAAGCGCGCCAGGAAGGTGAAGGATATGGACGCGTTTACAGAGGCAGAACACTTATTCGAACTGAATTCGTGTATTTACGAATTGCGGGACAGTCTTGACACCGCAAGCCAAGAAAACGATCAACTACAGAAGCAGCACCGACGAGAAGTCAAACGGTTGCGACGCAAGATCAAGGATCTGGAACAAGAACTTCAAGAAAGCAAAGATCATAATGCTGCTGCGGAACAGAAGTCTATAGACTTGGAATTCAACATTGAACACGTCTTCCGACCCAAAATCGTTCATCTAGAACAAAAGCTCAAAGAAAGCCAAGATCGAAAGAATATTACGGAAGGGAAGTTATCAGCTACGAGAAGGAAATTCGAAACACTCCAGACACAGACAATGAGTGATTGGATCGCTCGAAACAGGCCGGAAACGGAGAATAAATCTCTGAAAGTGGACTTGACGAATGCGCAAAAGGAACTAGGTCAACAAGCGTCGATCCAGGAAAAGAACAAGGACCTTGGAGATCAGATCAAAAGCTACAAAAGCAAAATGAAACAATTCACAGTCATGCTCGAGGATGCAGAGAAGAGGGCCCGTCAAAATGAAGAGAAAATCGCAACTGAACGTGCTACGAAAGAGGTTATGGAACGTTGCCACAAAGCCGAACTTACTGAACGAGAGAGCGAGGTCGTAGGACTCAAGAGTCACAACGAGGAGTTGGAACAGACTGTTGCTGAACTACAAGCTAGTATCGACATGTGTTGGTGGCATAGACTCAGGGACTGGACGCAAGGGTTTTGGGAGAGCCATATGTCAGGATCATGGATTAGTATCCCGGATGGAACGGATGGAACGGATGAAGATATTGGCCTTAAGAAACATGCTTAAGGAAACATAGTATAGAATTATTGACAGTCATCTCCGATAACTACAGGCCTGTGATTGGTCTTGCAATATGCATTTACATCGTGGTGATGACTTGATCTTCCAAAGCTGACATATTGTCGCAGCCACGGAGGAATTGCAATATTTACCGCCAATAACTGAGACACAAATATTCTTCCATCCCCTCCGCATTATGATCCGGGGAATCCGCAACTATAAAATAGACTTAAATAGCACCCTCCCTTCTATTGGGGCGCCTTGCAACATCTCCACCCCCAATTGGAAAGCGGACCTTAAACTCCCGAGGTTTTGCTGGAGAATAAGCCTTGCGGGACGGGCCTCCGCTGACACGATTGGGCCGCATCGACATCCCGGTCATCGATCGGCATCCCCAGATCCCAGCCTCGGCGAGCCATCCGGAATGAGAAGTCATCTGGTCTCGAAATCAATGCACTTGGACGATATGGGAAGGTTCCCCAGGTTTTACGAGCGTAGGATAGTATACGCGGATAGCTAGTAGTGTAGCAACGATATCTTTATAAGCGACAATTGTATAAAGGTTCCATCGAAGCCCTTGATCTTGGAAATCCAGTAAGGTCAGCTATCTCAGTCGCAATCATGGTTTCTTGGAGCAATATCTGCACTTTGGCCCTCGGCCTCATCGGCTCAGCTCGTGCCTATACCAACCCCATCAGAAACCCTGGCGGTGGTGACCCCCAGATTACCTACACCGGAGGATACTACTACCTCATCTCTACTGAGTGGACAAACCTCCAGCTCTCCCGAGCTACCACTATCGAGGGCCTCAAGACTGCTACACCCAAGGTCATCTACACCGACTCTGACCCTTCGCGCTCGTCAAACGTGTGGGCTCCTGAGCTTCACTACCTCGGTGGAAAGTGGTACATTTACTATACTGCTGGAAAGTCTGAAGATCTCACTGGCCAGCGCTCACACGTTATCAAGGGTAAGTCTTCCATATTCTCTGCATGACAAATAGCTGATGTAGATAGGTGGCGCTAGTCCCTGGGACAGCTGGTCCTATGGAGCCAAGCTATCTGATGACTGGGGCATCGACGGCACTATTCTTCGTACCAACCAATTCGGCAACTACTTTGTCTACTCATGCATGACCGGCGTGCAATACCAGTCAACGTGCATCCGCAAACTGGGCTCCGACTTCTTGTCCGTCGGTGCTCTGAGCATCATCTCCCAACCCGACCAAAGTTGGGAAAAGAGCGGAACTCCCGTGCAAGAGGGACCCAACGCCTTGTACTTCGGTGGAAAGACCTACATCTCCTACTCAGCCAACTACTGCTGGACCCCAGACTACTGTGTTGCTCTGCTCGAGTGGGATGGTAAGACTGATCCTGCCAAGGCCTCGGCGTGGAAGAAGTCCAACGGTTGTGTTCTCAAGAGCGCGAATGGAAGCTACGGAACTGGTCATAACAGTTTCTTCCAGAGCCCTGACGGAAAGCAGACTTTCATCACTTTCCATGCTACTTCTAACAAGAATGGTGCTTGTGATGATACGAGATACGCGATGACGCAGCCGCTGACTGCCAATGCTGATGGCACACCGAACTTTGGGGCTGTTCGGTCTTTCTCTCATCAATTTGCTGAGCCTTCTCGATAAGTATGTTTGGTGGAGACCTGTTTCTATCTGCTCTTCTCGATCCGGACTGCGCCATAGCTGCTGGACAGTCGACCCTGAGGTATTAGTCAGGCAAGCCGCAATACAAGAATCCAAGAATTACTATTTTTATTCTATATACATGTGACGATAATAGATAAGTGGTGACGCGTCTTGACTCAATGTCTCAGTAGTCATGCGCCAGGGCGACCTCCTTTCGGCATCGGGGAGAGAAACGCTGCCTAGCCTGCAGGGCGTCTTAGTCCAGCAATTATGCTTAAATAGCCATGGCGGCGGTGCATGCTGGCGCAAGCGAGACATGGCATGAGACTAAATTCATTGAGGGCCTGAACATGCACTGAGCCAACATCCGTTTTAAAACGGACGTCGCACAACAAGGCATCAGTGACAGTTTCCGTCGTCTTTTTCCGACGTGGCTTGAGCTGAAAACAATAGCGCGGAGCTTACTGGAGTTTAACTATAATCTTCCAATCAACGATGGATGGCTGGCTGAGGCTGAGCATGAAAACAGTCTAGACTCCAGCTTTTACTGCCTCTGTGGCGTTTCCGTCAGAGCAGCATGATTTAATAATAGCGCTCTGCCCTCATCAGGTCTTTCTCATCTGATTTCCAATTTCTTCTGCATAATTTAGTGCGCTTCATGCGATTACATTCAAGATGGCAGTGAACTACACCGCGATCACGGACTACTACATGATCAGATGTTTCAGCGGAGGAAACTTCTACGTCTGCAAGAAACCTTCGACTAACTTAGAGTTTGTCGGATGCTGCGACTCGGATCCATGCGCCGACGGGTCTGGAACCTGCCCGCAAACAGACCTACGACCGATGAGCTACAGCCCGGGGCGAACGGCGTACAAACTCGGCCTTGAATGCGGCGCCCTTCACAATGCGTCTTTTTATCGATGCGATTTGTCAATGCCGCATTTTTTGGGATGTTGCGGTGTTGACCCGTGCTCGAAGGGTTGTCCGCAGAACCAGTTAATCCCGGCGCAGTTACCGGCGCTCGAAGGTTGGCGAAAATTGTTTCTTGAGCCGTATCGTGTGCAAAATGATACGGCGCCGGATTTGAGGCCTGGAGTAGAAGTTAATAGTACTTTTGAGGCACCTGATTTTTCGAATATCAATTGGGATCATGGAAAGCACGAAGTTGGATATGCGACTGTTATAGGAATATGTGCGGGTTTCCTTGGTGCAAGTCTGCTCGTTCTGGGACTTTTAAGGCATTATTGGTACAGTCGATTGACAAATATTTGGGGGAGCCTATACTAATAATTGTTCAGGCCGTCTTCAGGTTCACCAAAACGTGAACAAACAGATACGGCACATACACCGTTTCTGGCCCACGACTCGAGAGACAGTGTTGCGTATTCGCAGATGCAAGAGACGATACCTCATACGAGAATACGAGATAACTGGCATGGCGGCCCAAAGACGTTAGAGCATTGGGACGCGCCAACAGTCTTTGGTTGGATCTTCAGCGTCCTTCTCACATTCACGCCCCTCTGTTTCATTGGTAAGACCTATCCCTTAATCTCAAGGGATAAACTAACCAGAAAAGCTCTCGCTATCACGGCGATCCGTCTCGATAACCAACCTCATTCTGACTACGGCAAAAAGGTATTAGAACTAACGGTACTCAGTCCATCGTTGTACCCAATCTTATTTGCCGCCTTGGTCGGACGGTTTTACCGGGTATTCGGCAGATGGTGCCTTGAAAGCCGCGGCGGTGTGAACCTACCTGTTTTAGAGCAGTTGATCGGCAGCCAGAACTTGGCTACCGCGATTGAACGAATTTTCGTAATACGGACAAACGCCGTTATTGGCCTTATAATCCTTACTTCATGGCTTCTCTCGCCTCTGGGCGGACAGAGCTCGTCGAGACTGATCAAAGATGCAAAGTTCGATTTGGTATCGAATGGAACGGTCTACTACGCTGATCCGGCATACCAAGTCTCCCACTCGAGATGGATCGACTACCGACATAGCGTTGGCGCAACGTACGCTGCGAGTTTACTGTCGTCTTCGAAGCAGAAAGCATCGCCGAGGGATATTTGGGGGTTGCCGAAAATTCCCCAGTTGTCACGAGAAAGACTTGACGATGGCTCATACGATCTCTATGATGTAAGCAAATCGGACTTGGTCTCGGGCAAGGCCTCATATGCTTCGTTGCTCGGTATCAAGATTCAAGGGCTCGTGAGGCCCAATGAACCTACCAAGTTCAACTTTACGATACCAACCTCATATTTCCACGTTGATTGCGATTTCGTCGACACTTTCGACCCGTTACGAGGAAAGTTAACGAAGAATCAAACAAATATCGTCGATTTGTTCTATAACTACCCCAGCTTCTCTGCTTTCAATATCCTGCCGCAGTCGTGGTTCAACGCGGAAGGTCAAGACGATGACATTAACTCGCCCTATCAGTTCAATTACGTCAAGCAAATGCGCGGCTCACAACTCTACGTCGTAAAGTGTGCCACTCATGAAGTCAAGGTCGAAACAACCATTCACTGTGGACCGGGAGACCCAGCGACAACCTGTGAAGCGCGACAACAACGGCGACTCTCTACTCAGAACCAGACTGGAAGCTCTCTATTCCCACCGTCGATCACGCGAAGCGATTTACGTCTCAAAGAGATGAGTTATGCTCTGTATGCTTGGGCGCAAGCATCTGGTGACAAGGACGGAGTTCAGCCATCGCCATCGGAGATGTACCTGATGAAAGATGAAAATCCGTATGAGTTCACCAGTCAATTGCCGTGGACCAAAGAGGATCTCGCCAAGTTTCCATATGTGTTTTCCAGGCGTATGACGACCGCTTTTAACACATATTGGGACGCTGGATTAAATCCTGGAGGTCATACAAACGTCTCATACGGCACAATCCCATCGCATAACATGAACGGTCTGGAGACGGGTCAGACCTACAAAGACTCCTTCATGAACACCACCATGGGCACGAGAATAACCACGATTGATGTTTACAGCGCGCAACGCGTCTGGGTCGGTCTGTTGCTATTCTCAACAATGGTGCTGCAAATTCTTGCCATTTGCGGCTTCGTTATCGAGATTCTGATCCAAGGCCCAGACGTTCTCGGTTTCGCTAGCACTCTAACCAGAGACAATCCATTTGTGCCGCTTCCGGCAGGTGGATCACATCTCGACGGACCTGAGCGAGCAAGATGCTTAAAGAATATGAGGCTTGAGCTCGTGGATGTGCGCCCTGAAGATGAAACTGGGTATTTAGCCGTGAGGGCAGTGTCTCCGGCCAAAGGGCAGGATACGAGCATGATTGAAGGGAGCGTAAAATCGAGAAAGTGGGTGCACTTGAATAGGAGGAGGCTGTACGAATAAAGGGACTAGCCTCGATAGAGCAGCTCCAAGTGCCGGGGCCGAGATATGGTAACCGCAGGAAACAGGGATCGTCCAGGTCCCTGATAAACTAAACAAATTTATCCTGTCAATGCCAGCATCAGATCTCGCTGAGTCACGCTTCAAGCTTTCTCAGAAAAGCGGTGCACATGTGCTCGACAGCGGTTCCGATAGGACACGGGTGATACCGAGCGTTATTTACGGAGTGGGCACCCCCCCTTGGACGCTGACTTGACTCTAGACGGCCCTGACGGCGCCCTAGCTTAGAGGGAAAAAAGGCTTGAATCACATCATGCCCCGGGCGTTGGGATGGGAAAAGGCTTAGCTCTTCACTAGTGACGCGTCTGAGAAATGCCATACGCTACCGCCGTACGACGCATCCAATAAATCTACCGAAACAGTCCGCGGGCCCCGCCTCGTCTGCAGGGATTTCTCAATGTATCGGAGCGTGAAAGCTTCGAGACTCTGCTCCTTCAGGCCTAAGCGTTGCCGGTTTTCCCGTCTGTTTGGGACCAACAGAAATACGAGAATAAAATGTAATTTGACTCCCTCGTAAAAAAACACTAAAAAAGCCAGTTGGGCTGAACTTACATCTCCTTTTTTTTATTCCCTCTCCCCCTCTCTCCCTCCCTTCTCCTCCTCCTCTCGTGTCTTCTCGTGTCTTTTTTTAAACATCATCAGGCGTTTCTCCAACAACAAGGGCTTAAATCTTGTTTTCCCCTTCATCCACCAAAACTCAAAAGCGGAATTGCCCGAGGCTTCTTTTTTCTCTACCTCATGAACTGTGTCTATTTCCAAGCGAGGTGACACGTACGAATTGCAATCTCGCCGTCGAGATGAAGACCGCAAACCTCACACACATGGCTAAGCTGCTACTGCCACGCGCAAGCAGGCAGAAGGGCGTCCTCCTGGCCATGGGCATTCTGGTCATCTTTGGATTGATAACACATACTTGGGGGTTTTATTTCGAACCTCCCAGCCTTCTGTCGTACCGGTAAGTCGCGTCGGTGGCCAAAATGTCACCCAGCATTCCAGCCAAATGTCGCTAATAACAATCCGCTTGCAGAACAACAAGAAGGTCAAACCCGCATCAAGTGAAGCTCGCGTCGCACACGTCGGATTTAATGCACGATCTATGGAAGCCCTTTCTTCTCGACATTAATGCGACAAGCTTTATCACCGACGAGGGGTACCTCTACGAGGTGCCCAAGGAGAACGAAAACTGGTCGAAGCCACTTGGCAAGAAACTCCTCATTTTGGATGTTGACACTCGATTGGACAAGGGACCCGGCGCTGTGATGAATGACTCGGCGCTGGATTACAAGGAAATGAAGGGACGAACTGGTGGAATTATGAACCATTATCTCTATGGTATGTTCTTGTTTCGCGGCGGGGAGAAGAATGCTCGGCTAACAGACTTTAGCGATGATTCATGGCTATGACTACAAATTTGTCCGCGCCCCCGATTATCCTAAGCGACATCAGACATGGGTCAAGGTCCCAGTGATCCGAGAAGCGCTCAAGAGCCACGATTTCGTTGTTTTCCTCGACGCCGACGCAGAATTCATGTACCCCCATGTACCTTTCGAATGGTTGATGAAGCTATGGAACATCACGGACAAGACCCTTATTGCGCTAGCAAACGATCCCGGCGATTCTGCACGAAACCGCGACGAAAAGGGCAAGGTCTCGCAAAACACTGGCTTCATGATCGCCCAGCAGAGCAACAAAACACAAGAACTCTTCGACGACTGGGAGCACTGTCCAAGCGAGAAGAAATACAAGGGCTGTGCGCGATGGGCCAACGACTGGGCACACGAGCAAGCCGCATTCTCCAATTACGTACGATACAGCTATAACCAGTCCCAGGAGATTGGCACGATACCATGCATGGACGGGAATGGCGCTCCGTATATTGGAGACAAGACCTGTGGCGGAGTCTTCATCCGTCACCATTGGTTCCGAAAGGATGACCCTGCAAAGGATCTCCAACGACTGATTCTCGAGGCTTTTGTGAGTCGGTTACATGCAGGATTTCACAATGAGATAGGAGCCAATTTCTTAGATGCGAGTCGACATACGTACCCGCTCAACCATTTAGTCGTTTAAGCGTTAGTTATATGCATATAGATAGAGATTTTTAATACGAGAAACGTCTTCCATAAATCAGCGATTCTTGTGCAGTGACGGACGATGAATGCATAATCAGGGGTCATGTCACAACAATCGCCTTCTCCAGATTCAGCCCAGGAGGGCTTTGCCAAGCTTTCATCTGTAAGGTCAAACCGTAAAATCGTCCCTGAGTTAACGTTACACCTCGTCTCCATCAACCCCCCCTGTCACATGCTTTCCCGTAAGGGAGCAGCACAGCCGCTGACAACATGAAATTAGAACCAGGCGTTGGCAAATCAAAGCCTCTGACAGCAAGTTTCCACGGGCCGAAACGCCATGATTCTCCACCCAGCCGGCACTATTTCCGCTCTGAAGTGGTGTCTGACCGTTTTGTACGACAGCCCCTTGTCCTTGTCCCTGCGTCAGATCATATTGTGGGCACGCGAGGGCTGAGTTCTGTGGAGAATGAATGTCAGCAGGTTCGTATTGGTATGGATATATGAGACCAAACAATGCCAAGTGATATTGACATGAGCTGAAAGAGTTTATAGGATTCGAATGCTGTAAGTGATTACGACGATGGTTACGAGTCAGGACGGTGTCAGGAAAAGGGACATATTCCTCCGAAAGGAAGAAGCATGACTGCAGCTCGGCTACCGGCTGGGCAACATAACATGATTCGGCGATTGCTGTTTCTGGTAGTTTACTGCCGCGGTCGTATAGCAAAGCATTTGGGGCCTTTTGACTGATTACAGCTTTAGGTAATAATAAGAGAAGTGTACTGATATTGTGATTTGCATACAAAGTTCCAATCCTAAAATAACTCAAAATCTCGAGAAAACAGACACGCTACCGTCTAGCGTTAAAGAATATGTACAGATGAACTGAAGCACCAACAAAGACTAGCGACTCCACCGCTCTAGCTAATAACAATACGAGGGTCAGACTTAGCCGGGTTCCAGTAGATAGCATCAAGATCGTAGACTCCAACAAGCTCAAGCCCCTCAACAGTACCAGGCTTCTTGCAATCCGTCTTCTGGGTCATGTACGGACCATAAGTAGCCTCCCAGGTCGCGAAACCGCCAACCTTGACATCCATGCGTCCCAAGTGGACATTGCGCTGGTTACCAGGACCCCAGCCGGCACGAGGTCCAGGAGCGGGTGCAAGGCTGGAGTAGAGATCAAGCTTCTTGCTACCAATGACGTTCTCCCCGGGAGCAAGGTAGAAAGCGAATTGGCATTTCTTGCCCCTGGAGGCTTCGGGGTACTTGAAGGTGAGGAGGGTTGTGATGTCGTTCCCGCCGTTGCCGGGGGCCTTGGCCACGCGACCTTCGTCTGTGTCGTAGATTGCTCCGTTGTTGATGTTGTAGGTGTGGATTTCAGCTGGGCCGAAGTAGTCGTCGCTGCGGGGCTCAACAGGAGCAGCGAGGCCAGTAGTGGCGATGGCGAGGATGGAGAAGATGGTTTGAGCAAGCATTTTGAAGGTGAATGTAGAATTGATGATGGAGAATTGGGAGGGTAGATGTGATTAATGTTTAGATGTCAGGATTGAGAGTGTGATTGAGATGATGAAAAGACTCGATTGACGAGGACAGACTACCTCTTCTTATACACGATAGCTTCATGCATCAATCTTCAGCTCATCACACTTACAAAACACAGCACTTCCTACTCTGCCTCACGACAAACTCAATTAGCCTAACAATCCCCCAAAATAGCATCCCTCGCAGTCTAGCAACACCTAAAAGAGAATAAGCTTAATCAATACAGCCCAGCCTCCTTGCTCAGCCTTTTCCTCCAGAAGCCTCTTCTCCCTCGAGGCGTCCAAAGATCACAGCGCGATGACATTTTGGCGTGCGCCAGACCAATCAGCGTTCAGGATGTTTTGGCGAAAAGTGGCACGTGGTCCGGTCTTTGACGGAGCTTCGACTCGGAGCTGAGAGCTATGGCTTGCATTTGTTGATGAATGACCAGCGGGAGTGGGGAAGAGGTTCGCCATTTTTGGAAAACATGCGGAGAAGGTTGTTGGCTTGGCCTCATTGCCAAGATCAGCCCTACGCCTTGGTCTTTGACAGCTCCAATGGTGTTGAAGAAAATGTCGAGATTCCGCTCAGCTGCGGAGAGAAGCTTGAAAATGTCTTGGACTCGGCTGCAAGGTTTAAGAAATCTGAGTATAGGACTCGAAAAGAACTTTGGTCTTGTTGCTAAAAGCAGGAAGTGATGGAGGCGGTGAACTCTGATCTCTTAACAGAACTGGGAGGCTGAGAAGTTAGTTGGGGGATATCTATTCTCGACAGAAGCAGTTTGTTGAGCGTAAACGTCTCAAACTGGTAAGTTCATCTTGCTGCTGTCGCATAACCTGGTCTATGCAGCTACTTAGAGGGAATTTTTAGCAACAGCGCAGATGGTGAGGTTTACCAGCGTCGCTGTTGGTTTCTGCAGTAAGGTTCGGGTTATAAAGAGGCTTCAGCCCCCAGGCCACAAAGGTAAAGGACACCAATAAACACATACGGGCAACATACTCATCACCCTCACAATCACCTAAGATCTTGCTTTTGGCTGGCTGTTGGGTTCATACCTACATAAATTCTAGAGGTGTGTTTAGTGAATTTGGGATGTGCTCATGAGAATCTCAAAGTATGATACTAGTGCGCAGACAGCATCTCTTTTGGATGCTTGAGCATCTTCAGTCTAAGTACATGATAAATCCGATGTATTTTTACGTCGTCATCATTAGAGTTCCAACATAGTACTCAAGCTTCAATATTAACTAGGTCCAGATTCAATATTACAGGGTATCTTTCTGTTTCTCAAAGAGTAGAGAGGCGATAATGTATAAAAGCTTAACCTTATAGGCCGCCTCAATCCATAGACAAAAATCAGATTCATGTAGGGTAGTGATATTATCTTATCGATAGCAAGATTGGGCGAGTTCGATGACATCACTGATAAGCCGTCCTTATCCGTTATCTGTTATCGCTTATCGCACTTCGGACCTGCCATTCAGCCCAACAAGGCGCAGTTAGCGCACGGAGGCGGATTAATTGCCACCGATCTTGTCGATCCGAGCGCTCCATGAGGCCGATTGAAGTTAGCAACACGACAGATCAGTGGGCCTTCACCTGTTTCGATGTTACGCTGACGAGATAACATTCATGCTCACATTCCGCCAAGTTTTGTATATAAGTGTCTAAGATCCCAAGGCAATCAAGATATTAGATAGAACAACTCATTCACAATAAACACCATTTTTGCATTACAAGCCAATTGAAATTAGCAAGTTCAACGATCATCTCTCAGCAACAGACAACATGCAGTCATCCAACACTGTCTATGAAGTTGACTTCAAGTGGAAGAAGATGAAGGCTTTAGTTTCTGAGAAAGATACTCAGACAAACACCTCAACGCCCAAGTACATCGTCGACTATCATGCTTTCAAATGCACCGCCCTCGTCTTCCATCCCTACGATGACCCTGAAGCTGTAATTGGCACTGGTACACTTCATCCCGTCACAATCCACGCAACCTACGAGCTCCATGGCCAAAAAGGCACTATCAAAGCACTAAAGCGCTTCATGACATCATACACCCACCTCTCATACAACTACTCCGACAGTCCTGACGGAACACCAGCTGCTATGACATGGACGAGCAGCAGTAGCTTCAAGACATGGGACTTTATCTGCCTCGATGAGCAAGAGTCTGCAGTGGCCAAGTTTTCTGCCAACTGCTGGTCTCTCAACAACATCGGCTGTGTCGAGTTTCTAGGGCCCAAGGCCAGTGATCCTGCGGCAAGGGAAGAGATCTTGGTAACTGGCATGACATTGTTTTATCAGATGGTCCTTCGGGCAACCAACTTCTTAAATTTTGGTGGTGCTATTTTTGCAAGGGCTGGGCCTTTGGACAAGGAGGCAGCGCCTAAGAGACCAGTGGAAAATGCGGACGGCAAGAGTATCAAAGGATCGGAAGCGACTTTAGGAATCGATCCAGGATTTGAGAAACCATAGTGTTTGAATTCAACATATGTTCCGCTATATGACCCCTATCTTATGGTACGTGAGTAACTAACAGTAGTTTCTCTTAAGTATAGCTTTGTAATAGGATTACATATAGTTACTTAAATAAAATACTAAGATTCTATCATGTTCTCTGAAGGAGGGAATTCTCGAGGGTTCTCGAATTCATAGAAAGACTCTAGATTGTCATTCCAGCTCCCGAATGTTGAAGCACACTGTTTGAGACGAAAGGA
Organism: Fusarium ramigenum; assembly: GCA_013186855.1. Taxonomy (NCBI): domain Eukaryota; kingdom Fungi; phylum Ascomycota; class Sordariomycetes; order Hypocreales; family Nectriaceae; genus Fusarium; species Fusarium ramigenum. The sequence continues at coordinate 14,830 of JAAOAT010000405.1, forward strand.
CTTTATCATCTGGTCGTTCAACCATTCCACTGATGTCCATTCAAGACGTTCTTGGACAAAACTTTCGACATCGAAAGGCTGACCGGGATGAAAGTTGGAGCAGATGAGCGGGAAGCTGTCAATACTGTCAGAGTGGTGATCTATCAAGTACTTGACTGCCTTTGAGAAGTGGCCGCTCTGCCAACGCTGATAGGGAAGTGACACCGACACATCGAATTGGTGCGGGTACATCCGAAGCAGCCGTTGGCTTGCTAGAATCAAAGCGTGTATCCGAAGCAGGATGTTCTGGAAAATGTCAGAAAAATACGCCTTATCGGGTTCTCCATCGAAGCAAAGCGTGTAGGAGTTGCGGGGCATTCCGGCGTCTGGCAAAGTGATTGCCTCTTCTAACCATATGCTTATACCGTCAAGTGCAAGCAAGGGCATAATGTCCTCCCCATAGTCGAGGTTTCGCTCATTGCGAGGTTTAATGATAGAGCTGTATCTAATCATATACCAACGAGGATGGATAACGGCAGGGATGCGGCGGCGTAGTTTGAGATGGCGTTGTATTCTCAACCTTGGATTCTCTTTGCAGAATTCAATGAGACCATTGGCATGAGTTGAAGGGGAGCAAACAGCATATTCGTCCCCGATGAGCGTGATACCACGTAGATGCCGCATTTGCTCACGAGAAAGTTGACGAAAGAATCTGATTGCAACCGCAGTCGCAGAAAAGCGATATTTTGCTTGCACTCCATTGTGCCAATCCTTAATCCGCCCCCACACCTCATCGTCCCCCAATAAGCTTCCGATCCTTGTGAGAACGGCCTTAGAGGGGATATCCCAGGGATCCAAGGTTAGATCCATGAGATCTTGCGGACCGTTGGAGCCTTTCCAGCCAGGAAAAGCTTCCTTGAGGAGGCCAGCCAGTTTGAGATATTGACGCTCTCCTAGGAATCGGAGACTGAATGCGATAGCTTCTCTCGCCATAGACGTGTTTTTACCCCATCCCCTTACTTGCACATCGCCAAAGTCTTTTATGATTTCGCTTGTGTGCCGACTTTCCTTCCAGTATTGAAAGGCACAGCCCTTGGAGACAGGAGTTTCTCGTTGGAGACGTCTGCGATAGGTATCCTCCAGACCATTCTTGAAATACGGCATCAAATGCGGGAACTTTTCTTCTAGTGCTTCTTCCAGTTCGGGAGACATTGTAGGGCCTTGGAGAAGACATATAAGATCCACCTTCAGAATGGGAATAAATTGGGATAGGAACTGATGGCGACCAGCCCAAGCCCTTAAATCGGGTGAGAAGAGGGTGGAGAAGGAGATATTATTGACTTCAAAAGGTAGATGTTTGGTGTCGTTTGCGATGGAGCGGCAGGTGTACATCAAGGAGAAGTCAATCGGTTGGCCGCCAGCGGTGGTGAGCTTTTCAGATTCGCTACTGAAAACGTACCCTCCTTCCACGCGGAAGTACTCCTGAAAGATGATGTCGCGCACCTCGTAGGGGAGCGTGACGAGATGGGGCCGAGCCATGTTGGACGAAGTGGATACGAACGTCGAACGTCGAACGAATGGGATAGTGTCCAGTTCGGAAAGATACCTGGACTGATTTAGAGGAATGAAGTTCGAGAGAGCGGGGAGAGACAGGTATTTGTAGACGAGCGGGAAATAGTTGATGGCGTTGCTGTCTGGGGCTATAGAACTCAGTTTCCAGCCAGCTCCACCAAGAAAATCATAATTTGAGCGCCAAGAGGTCACGGAATCGCATCAGCCTTTGTGATTTCTGTCTATGACATATTCTATTTGTGTCTCTCAAGGAGAAATGAGGTTTAAACTCTTTGATTAGAGTGTTATTTTGAGTTGATAGTCCCCACAGCTGATGGCTCACATCACGCGCCTCACACACGAGGTTTAAACTCAGGCACTAAAGGCTCAACTTGCTACGCGGAACTCATCAACTCTGCTTCTCTGCTGCCTCAAAAGCGATCCTCCTCCACGTCTTGGGATAACCTTTGTCGATACGCCACTTCTCTGACGTGTCCTTCACCGACATGGCGAAATCCTTTCTCCAGCCCCTCTCAAAATCCCACTCTCCCATCATCTTTGCACCAAGATGCCAAGTCAAGATGCTCTCCGCACGAGCTCCCTCTGGAGCATGTAGCAGTGCGACAGCGACGTCAATACACTCTGGACGATCGTCAACGGTGTAGAATGCCGTCGCAGAGCAGCGCGAACAGAAATATCTTTGAACGTCAGGTGAGCTTCGATAGATCGCGAGCGTACCGTAACGAGGATCTCGGTCAGGACTGTCGACTGCACGCTTCAGATCAAGTGTATTTCGCGGAAAGTCGGGGTTATTGGTCTTTTCTGGGAAGTCGATCTGTTGAGGCATGACAAACGTCCAATTCATTACGTCAACACCAACTGATAAACGACATGAGGGGCATGGATCCAGTGTCGCAAGGTGTTTATGGGTCTTTGGTTCGATAAAGAACGGAATCGTATCAGCCTCCATGGTAGAAAAGTCCACGTTGCTGGGACGGAAGACAAAATCGACTCCCCTGCAGTGACACCGGATAGGTATATCTGTGGCTGGAGGCACTTCGGGCCGAGAATCTTCATTCGCAGTAGGCCAAACTTCACCCAATTCCCAGCCATCTTCAGGTCTCTCCATCCACCTGCGTGGCTTCTCCCTGTCACCATTCACATTCTGAAGCCACGGAGATAGACCTCCATCTACCGTGTCACCAACAAAGATCTGCCTAGTAAAGTTGATGAAATTATCAACGTCAGCATTGTTTAAGACTCCGGTGAAAACGCCAAAGTTCTGGGGCTGATCGTTGTAGTGAGAATCCCAGAACATCGGACACGAACATGAGCCGCAGAACAAAATTTTGCAATTGGAGGTGAATTCGTAGGATTTCAGATCAGAGCTGCGAATGTCATCTGCTGAACCAGGCCAGTCAATGTTGCAGTTGTACATGGCGCCGGTGGCGTTTCGGCATGAGGTGCAGTGGCATATCGATGCAGGTAGAGGGAGTTTTGATCGGTGCGCTTTGCTGGTGAAGGTATGCGCCTTGCAGTGGCACTGAGCCGTGAAGATGATATCCTGATCCTCGGTAGTCATCGTGTTTGTATCTCTAAAGAATGCAACTGTAGAATGCGTTGTGTGAAAAGTCAAAATATGCAATTGAAGAGTTCTGTGTGAAGTTGTTAACGGTACCAGTAGTAGGGACCGTGAATTTTGGCGTACCCCGCCCCCAAGGGCGTGAATGATGACCAAAAACGTTCTCGTCGCACAATGACGTCGTTTGCAGGTACCAGCAAATTTCTCAAGGCCTGACCATATTTAGTGTGCATTGCATTATATTTGACAGCCAAAGCCTTTTTTTATGGATTGCCCTTATGCTTTGAGTCATGTGTTATTTGCGACGGTTCATTGGCTTCTGTTGCACCGCCCCCGTATAGCCTCACGATGTTTAGCCGCCTGATTCCTGTGGCTGACGTGATGCTTCCCCCAAGATAATAATAACCTTTTAAACATCGCCTTGACGGAAGCTTATTTGTATATATATACAGGATCATTCGCCTCTATACTCCATCGCAACTCTCTTTCCTTCAACATATCGCCGCCAAAATGTCCGAAAAGACCAAATCCGCGTTCTTCGACTCCCCCGAAGCCTCATCCTCCGCTGCACCGCCACCATTCAGCCAGGCGGTGTCAGACGTTGGACCATCAACTTTCCAGAGCCGTTTCGCATCCATCACACGACATGGATTTGATCGCATCAGGCTGATCAACCTCTCAGAGGTGGAAATTGCGGCTATGCACGAAATTGTGAGGACATATTGGGAACGTGGGATTGACAAGGTCTATCCACAAGAATCGTCGCGGGAGTTCAAGCTCGGAGGCTATGCATGGGGATATGACCCGAATGGCAACGAGCAAGCGATGATGTTGACGCTTCGGATATTGGAGGGTATGCATGGTTTGGGTTGGGTGATTTATTCGCCTATTGAGGTGACGAAGAGGGTCTCGACGAAAGGTGAGTCACGCGATACTCGCAAGCTGGTCAAGGTATACTGACGAGAACAGATGCCCTCATCTTCCGCAAAGCGAACCACATCCCTCCCCCATGCGAATGGCTAAACGTGTCATTCCATGGTGGAGACAAACTCAAGATTCTCAACTTCCCGCCTACAGATCTTGTCAACGATATCATGGCGACTTTCATGACTGACATACAACGACATGAGGTCACACCAGACCGCGCCAAGATCAAATTCAAGGGCTACCCATGGAGACCGCTGGAATCCGATGGAGCTGAGACACAACTGAAGCTGCTGGTGTTGCTTGAAAGCTTTGAGCGCCACGGTTTCACGTTGTACGCGAGGACGAGCGCGAGATTCGCCGATGAGACGAGTGAGTCGAATGTATTGGTGTTTCAAAGGCGAAAGGACTGGGTGGCGGGGGAATCTCCCTACGATCAACTCTGATCTTTGGCATGAACTGGAGTTTGTTCGTGTTCACCTTTGTTCAAAATTCATGACCTGTAATGATCCTTCATAATTTCTTTTGTACAACTATAGACTACCATTCCCCCATTTAAGGATACGCATTAGGTCGATATATCAAGTCTTTAGGAAAACTAAGCAAACCCCTTGTTCCTCTTCACAGCCAAGAATGTCAAACTCCACAACTGCCTAACATTACTCTCTGTTCCAGAGCTCAGCCCCGGCGGAGGCGGCAACGTCCCCAAAGGCGCGAACTTGTAACCACCCTTCGAACTATAGCTCCAACTCCAGACCTCAGACTGCAATCTCTCGCTGTTATCCTCTGTTATATCCCACAGACGGTTGTAAGCACTGTTTAAAGCTGTGTGTACTCCGGTATTGCTGCAAAATGCAGGAACATCATCGTCATCTTTAGACTGGGAAGATGAACACCGTGCAAGCTGACGCTCTAGACCTTTAGCCATGAGGGCCAGTTGCCAGCTCCACACTACGGTACCGTGATATGCGGCGTTGGTGAAGTTGGCCGTAAAGACCTCGTTTCCTGCTAGTGCTGGGTTTGCTACCACGATCCCGAGGGGAGTACTCAGACCGGCTGGGAATGGACGAAGGATGGCGTTGGCTGTTGCGTTCAAAAAGGTCGTTAGCTGTGCATCATTGGTTGAGTTGAGAAGAAATAGTCGGAAAGCCGTGTCAGTATGCGTAATGCGTATCTTCTCCTCATCTTTAGTAGTGTTGATGGCTAGAGCGTAGTCAACGACTTTCCCAGAAGATGAGTAGTTGGCAACTGAATCTGCATGAGTTGGTCCGTCGTAGAAGGTATTGTCCTTGACGTAATCCTTCAGATTCGATGTAGCCGTCTTGACACTGAGATTATACTGGAATAACGGCAGGGTATTGTCCTCCCAGATCTTAGCCCTCTTCGCCGCCACGGAACTCCAATCCTTGGTCACAGAGTTATCGGGATACATTCCCTCAACCTTGGCCAAGTTCGAAATAGCGTAGAGCGCCGCAGGAACGAGAGCGCAGTTCACGTCAAAGGGTATCCGTCCATTGGCAAGACCATATGTTGAGTCTCTCCATTGCCCGACGAGTTCACCCTTCTTGAGCTGGATCAAGTTCTCCACCGACTGTGTTTTCTCGAATGCTGCTGTTATGTTCATAATCTTCTGTGCGTTGATGTAGCTTAAATTGCCCCATGTCAGATTCCGGTTCTCGACATCAACGTCGCCCGCCTTTGTGCTCAGCAATGGTTTGACTCGCTTTGGTGTGGAGCTGAAATATCGATCCATGAGAACTGGTAAGAAATAGTCTGTATCAATCATGGGATATGTAAAGCCCGGCGCCGTCGAATCAATGCCGTTTTGCAAGTTAAGAAGCGTCGCGTAGTCACCGATGGTTTCTTCATGGCAGACGGATCCGTCCGTGCGATTGATCCGTTCCAACACTGCACCAATGACGGCCTCTAAAGCTGAGCTGTTCCCTGAACTGAGGACGGGCTCGAGCAAAAGCGCGGCGATCATAGTGTCGCGACCAAAGTATGTCAGGAATCGCCAGCCACCTGCGAGCAGCTTGTCGGTATATGAGAAGAAAGACAACGACCTGACCTCCGACTGCTCTTTTTTGGCGAGTGATTGCGACTGGTTGTTAAGGACTTGCTCGGGAGAGAGCTGCTTTAATTGGGGATAATTGAACGATGCCGAGAACTTGTAGAAACCCGCACCAAAACTGACAGTGTCGTTGTAGATTGAAAGGCTGATATCCTTATTCTGCCATGGCTCCAGCAACAGGTTCGTTGTTGTCACATTGTCCAGCCATAATCTTGATATAAGTACGCCTCCATTCTTCACTCTCGTAACGTTTGTGGCATTCTGGATGACCGGGTTGATGATACTCGGCCCTTCAGTAAAATCCCTTATGTTCCGGATCGAACCTAGAATAGCAACCGTGAGGTTCGCCGACGAGTTGAACGACAGAACGCCCTCAACTCCAACATAGGGAAAGTCCGAGTCCTTCTCTTCGCGATTGATAACACCGAGTGGTGATCCGAGGGTCGAATTGACCAGTTCGATCGCTAGAGTTCCATTCTTTTCGTCTTGGGGCTGGAAGAAAGTGCATATACCGCTGTTCCCCGCAGGCCACGCAACAATGAGTCGAGGTCCGATAATCGACAGGTTACTATCAGGCAGAGGACTCGTAACAACGACTTGCGCGTCCGTATTGCAATCGGAGTAGAAGTAGTTCTCATAAGGTGGATCGCTAAGCTGTTGGGTGATGACAGGGCATGAATCGCCCAACGCCAACGTGGCGTACAACACAGCCAGAAGCATGGCAACAAGAGGCGTCATTTTTCCGGGCAAGCAGAATAAGACTTCAATTAGAGACTCGAAAGCCCGGAGGCCAGGCTGGATGGTCATCTTGTGCTTATAAATTACTCAGGATCGGCATTACAGATTGCGGGGTTGATCTGGGGATTTGAAGCTAGCAAAACAAGAAATGGAAGACGTTGGCACCATTTCGAGTTACTAGGTCTTTAAAGTTTGGGGAAGTTGGGAGCGATGACGACAGCGTATGACAATACGCGGGTTGGAACCCGCGATTGCGATGCACTTCCTGCCATGTTAGCTAGGGGACGACTAAGATGCTCTTTCCTGTCTTTCATGTTACAACAGAGTATTGAAAAGCTTAGAAGAAGGTGAAATCGTCGGTGTTATTGTTCATTGTCAACTTTGTTGAACCATATCAAGTCCCCAATAAGTGGCTCCAGATCCATGCCCATCCTGACGACCTTGCCGTCTTCAATTATGAACTTGGTCATCAGGATTTCATCGCCCGTGTTAAATGCGTCTCGTACATGCGCATCGTATACAGATTGATCTCGCTTGTGTTTGAGTCTCGCTGTGAAACCCATCGAGCGATCTGTTGCATCGGTGAAAAGCCCGTTGTCTCTGATCTCAACCTTCATCCTGCGATAACCGGGGTTCCAATAGTCGCCAGCATATTCTTCAAGTGTCACATCTCTTTGCAAGGTAGCACTCGATCCAACAATAGTTGAAGTGCCTCCTTTTTGGTCCTTTCCCCTGCCAGGGTTGGTCTTGGCCATTCCACTAGCGTGACTCCGTGACTCCGACTTCGGTTTCTCGCGCCCTTCGGGCGGGCTCATGTGCACATCTACGTTGGACATCGTGCTCAATGGCCGCGGCACCGTAGAAGACTTGATAACCGTGTCGATGAACTCTCGAAATAGTTGTGCAGCTACTGAGTTGGTTCCTGAGGAATTGCCCATTACAACTGCCCCAAACTTGAGCTCTGGTAGAAACACAAAGCGACTGCCAAACCCTGTAATGTCTCCGCTGTGCCCAAAAACTGCGTATCCGCCTTGCCAGTAGAGATCCATACCCGCAGTGTAGAAAATACGATCAATGCCCGTCTTTCGTTGGCGATGGTTGGCACCTCTCTCAGACCGCGGTCGAGTTAATCCTTGGTATACATCCTCACTTATCGGCCCCTTGCGATCTATAAGCGCTTTGAGAAACTTGATGAAATCGTTGGCGCTCGAGATCACTGACCCTGCGCCTTGGCCTTCTGGACAATCCACTACATCAAACTCGCGATATGATGCGGTTTTCTTGTCCCAGATATGCCCTTTGGCAAGACGATGGTCGTGACCTCTTGCTTTGGCGCCTTCGGGTTGCAGGCTGCTCGACGTCATATCAAGACGATCAAAGGTGCGCTCCTGTAGGAATTCGCTGAAAGACTCTCCGCTTTTGGTTTCTATGAGATGGGTCAAGACAGTGTACATCATGTTGCAGTAGATGTAACGTGTCCGTGGTGGTGCAGCGACAGCGAGATTTCGCAAATTTCGCGTGATTGATCGCGCGTTATCCGGCTCAGCAGCGCGTATTCCCATGTATGAATCATCGTGGCTAAACCACTGTTAGTCCGAGTTATCAAACGTAAGTGATTCTTACCCAGGCATGCCAGTGTGGTGCCCCAAGAGATCATCTACAGTGAGGGTATTGGTGTGCAGTTCATCCGACATGACAAAGTCGTCGGGCAGCAGTTCAGACATGATTGAGTCATATTGAACTTCTGGAAAGTTGGCATCCTCAGCTAAGAGAGCGATTGATGCGGCAGTGAGCGATTTGGAAGAAGATGCGATGTCAAAGAGCGTGTCTGAAGTGCATGGTTTCTCAGACTTGACTGAAGCGAAGCCATAGCCTGCGGACTTGACCTGGTCACCTTGGGCAACAGTAATAGAGAGTCCAGGAACACGATTAGTTTTCATCAATGCCTCAACGCGATGACTAAAGTTTGGGGAACTGAACAGGTCCATGTTTATTGCTTTGGGGGAAAGGTTGCAGCATTTCGCGTTGCTCGAAATGTCAGGGTAGCTGAGGCGTAAGCAGTGATGATTGCGCTATTTTAGACATGCTGACTGTACTGAGAGCGCTGAAGCCAATGTATATAACTAACTTAGTGGAAATAACAGCAAACCGAAGAGCTTAAGTAAAAGAGAAGCGAACTACCTAAGTAAGTTATGATCTCCAGGAGTGAAAAGCATCTCTGGCCCAATTCTCTCCCCATTCCTGTCCAAGTCCTCGCGGATCACCCAATACCTTGCTAAACAGGTCGACGTGTCTCTGTGCGTCCCTCTGCGCGAATTCATTCGGACCCGCCTGCCACTCACGAAACTTGTCCGCCCCAACCTCGGCGAGTTCATTACCGACAACGCCGGTGAACATAACAAGCGCAGCCCGCGCAGGCAAGCGGATGGCTAGTAGGGCGATCTGTGTAGCGATTGTGCAAGTAGCAGCTCCGACGCCCTTCTTGTATACCGCGATCAGACTTTCCTTGGCAAGCTCAGTGATGTACTGATCCAGGGTGTACGTTTCTAATTCCCTCATCCGTTCTAGGGACATGCCTGGCAGCGGTTTCTGTACTTCATGTAACATTATCGCGTTGTATTCCTTCAGGTTGTTTAGCACTTCATGCTCATTTATGATCTTGACATCATCCATGACAGCCGGAGATGAATCTCGAGGCGGCTTGGACGACTGTGATAGCCAGGATTGCTGGTAGGCCTGAACCCTGGAGCTCATTTTCGCGTTTTCGTCCATTCTCATAACGTTCTTCAGCAGTGGCACTGCTGCTATTTGCATTGCCTTCATTATGCCTGTGCCCATAGTTCCGGTGGGATCGACGTAGTTCACCGGATCATTGCCGCAGTAGCAGTACAAGTTTAGCCCATCCTTGGTCCCAAGGGGATCTGGTGACATCCAACGCCCAAGCCACGGAGCATAGTATCGTGCGTTGCAGTAGTAGAGCCCCGTCTCTTTATCTCTCTCGTAAGCAGCAAATCTGTACTTGCGGGATGCCTCTTGTTTCGATCGTCGGAGACAAAAGGAACTTGATCCAAATGGTGAATACTCCTCGTAAGTTATGACAAGTCCCGACTGATCCAACTCCAGCTTGTCGGACATGTGGTATCTGACTAGGGGGGGAGACTCCAAAGACAAGGCTTTGTCCTCTTCCGCAATGGCCACGAGTTTCTGTTCGGCACTATGGATCAGATGGTACCGTTTATCCTTGCTGTAGCCTGACTCATCCCCAGTCGTGCACTTGTATATGTGCATCGTGGAAAAGAACAATGTTTCTCTGAGCTTTCTCGCATCCTCTGAACCAGACGATGATCGCTCCGTTACCTTCCGTACCCTCATCCCTTCACTGTTGTACACATACCATGTAGTCTCTGGTGTACCACTCTTCTTGATTTGCTTTGAGCAAGACTTGAGACGGTTGAAAGGATCCCAGTCCATGGAATGCATCCCGCCACCGGCAATGACACTGCCAGTAAATCCCGTGCTGGTTCCATCGCCGTAGGTCCATTTCTCTGTTTGACCACTCTTTGAAGTGTAGCTGAGCCTGTTTCCCGCCTCGCCTTCCTTGACCAAGCTCTTTTCCTCGTACGCATAACTCCGCACCCACATCTGGCCTTTTGGACCTGCGTGGTGTTTCACTTGGGTGATGTTATCAGCGTCGTCATACCGATAATCTTCCGTATATCTGCAGATTCGGGTGCTGTCGCTAGGTATTCCAACAGATGACTTCCCTCGTGCGTTAGTATTAGCATCTTCGCGACCTTGGGCCGACGAGAGACGACCAATAGTGTCGTAAGTATAAGAGCATCTTGCATCAACGACAGTGTTGTTGAAGTAGGAAACTGGCTGGGCGGCATCATTGGACTGAATCACCCGATGCATAACATCGTGTGAATATTGCGTATCTTCCATGACCCTCCCGTCCTTTCGGCGGATGAGTCTCTTGCGAATCATGAGTCTGGTAGCTGGGTCATACTCAAAGGTCGCCAAGACACCGTTTCCGTATAGGATCTGCTCTGGTTGTCCATCAGCCGCGTACCTCATGTTACTCATGTAATCTTCCCAGAGGCCATCCTTCTGCCCTTTGCTTCTGTATGGAATTCGATCGAGCTGTCCATAAATGCCATAAATATGCCGCGTGACTGCACCTTCGACATCGTATGACTCGACTACTCTGTCCATGGCATCATAAGACTTTCGAACCGTGTAGACCTCGGGGTCTAGCTTCGGATTGCTCTCAGCTCCCCAGTCGAGCGATCCTTTGTAGTCAGTCGCGAACTGGATTGTTGACTCGACACAGTTCCCTTTGAAGTCCAAGACCTTGTTCGTCTGGATCCCTGACTGACCTCGTATCTCAAATACCTTTCCACGCAAATTTACAGACTCAGCACCCTCCACAGACTCACCATAGCGAGTCAATTCCGCCAAGAACTCGGTTCCACCGTGTTGTGAGAGCCAGATATGGGTCTTCTTGCCTGCGGCATCATAGACCGACCGTTGCTTCCCGTTACGACCATCTATCAGAATCACAGTGCGGTCCATGCAGTCGGGAAAGATGAAGACCGCTCCTGTATCCATGCCTCGATGGAGTATGCCACGCCCTAGCAAGTCAGAGGTGATCTTTTCCGCAAGACGACCTCTGCCATCTATTGTTTGAGCCATATGCCCTGCTAGACTGTAAAGACTCCGCGACTTTATCTTAGCAGTTTTGCAATCTCTGATTTGGAGAATCGGACGCGCTTGCGCATCCAGATAAGTCTTATCGGGTGTCTCACTGTAAACCTCCGAAGCTTTTGCCACAGCCCTGCGTGGAAGCCCTTGGGTCAAAGCGCTGGTGTGCCAGCTGGGACTATAGTCGTCCTTTGCGAGAACGCTGGTATATATACTGAGATCTTTGTCCTCAGAGAGGTCCATCAAGACTGTATCCCCTCTGTCGTAGTTTGTAGTTGCCCAAGTCTCGTATCTCACTTTCGAGTAGGCGTGGTCAGGATATAAGGTACCAACTAGTCTGCTGAGGGGATCGTAGATCATGGTGGATACTTTCGACTGGCTTTCAGAAGAATGAATGAACCCATGCGAATCTGAATAGCACGGCTGAAACGTGCGAACCGGGTCCCCTTTGCTATTTCGTAAGCTCCATTCACCAATATTCCACTTATATCCATCTTCCCCTGCGTCAGTCAAGACGGCCGTTTGCAGCTCAGCAAGACTGCCATCCAGGTAGGTGATTGATATGGAAATATCACTAGCACTGGCTCCATCAGCATGATGAGACATTCGACTCAAGTCGATAAAGGCAGTTGGGCAGGTATCCGAAAGGTCGCTGGAACGCTTGGTTTGTGCGTCGCAGTACAAGCGGTAGCTAGTGGCACCACCTATAAGCTCGAAAGCAGCCTCTTGGGTTGGGCATGCAAAGAAAGCATCTTTATCAGCTTGCGAGGGTAGCTTGACTATCGTGTTGAGATTGTCACCAACCAATTCGTTCTCTTTCCCGGATCGGGCTGTTGCCATGACTCGACCCAACAGGTCGTAGCTATAGGTGGTTCGATTGCGGTTTGGATCAACGACACACAATGGAGACATGTATCTGTAATCCATATCCAACTTGGTAGCGTTTCCCACCGCATCCGTAGAAAGCGTTGGCAGCAGGTTGTAGTCATCCATCTGAACTGTACTCCGATTGCCAAAGGGATCCTGGGTGATCGTCGGTGTGTAAAAGCACCTTCTGGCCGTGGCGAGTTCACTTTCTGCGTCAGGATCAAAGAGAGTACGCGAAGAAGGGCGCCACCAAAGCACGGTATTGTCTTCCTCCGTCGTCTTGATGTATCCATATGCAGTCATAAAACTATCCAAGTCTGAACCTTCAGGCAAGTAGTCCTTGAGCAGGTCTTGAAACCATTTGTCTCCTCCAGCAAGGTCAAGAGTACCATGCATCACCGAGTAGCCCTGAAATTGTCCCAGAGGTAAGGGGCCTTCTTGAGACAATTCCTCATCGCGGTATAAGGTCCGTCTCTCTTCGACCTTTACTCGGGCTTCCGAAGAATATGGAGGCAGGATCTGACCCGTGTATGGAACTTCGGGAATACGCCGCAATATTTGGAAGCTGCCACTAGTAAATCTGGTGAAAGCCGATTGTATGTTATCGCTTGAACAGTCTAGACCAACAATGCGATATTTGCGAGTGACTGACGGCATTGGCTTCACAAAGATCCCATTGCCTTTGTCAAGTACAGGCAAGCAATATTCGTTCTCTGTGTAAGTCAAGATAGTTTCCTTCTGGGAAGGATCCATGACCTCTCCGCTTGAGCACCCATAGAAAATCTCCATTGATTTCAGTGTATCATTGAAGCTGCTAGTCTCCAGAATGAGTTCGTGGTTGTAACGTGGCAGTGACTCCGGGGACCGATCATTATGAGTCTTGAGTACCTCGCGTGGGACGCAACGATATGTGCCTGGCTGCAGTGGGCCTTTCCTGGGCGAGAGCTGGACCACCTGGTGAGTAGTATCCGTGACTTGGTAGGCATGTTCTGTAAGTGCATTTCCATGCTCGCCAAGGATTTCTTCACGAAGTTGCATTCCTTTGAGAGCCCGGCAGGTGTCACGCCGATCTTCGAGCTTCACTGACTCTACGGACCAGTAAGTCCCGAATAGAGCTGCAGAAGATGCTCGATCTAGACGGCACACGGCTGGTGTCATTGCTCCTGTATGGAACCAAGTTTTGGTGAGGGTGGCTGGTTGGTGGAATTCTGATGGAGTATCGACGTTGAAAACGACAGATTCGAGTTGTTCGACCATCCCGAAGCCTCTAAACTCTCTATCATGAGCATCGTAGTAGCCATCATGATAAGTGAAACTCTTGGTGTTCAGAAGTCCAGTTGTATCGTCCAGGATCCTGACTCGGTTCACACACTGGACCGGGAACCCTATCCTTGTAGACCACGAGGTTCCAGCTCGCTCATCTTGCAGGTAATACCAGTTGGAGGACCGATACGAGACTTCTACCCGAGATCCTCTCCCATTGCGGTATGAAACTAAGCAGTTAGGCTTGGGTCCAGGGGCAAGATCAACATAGTAAAGAGTCTGCGCTGAACTTGACCCTGACACTTTACCGCTCCAGCATAAACATGCGGTTCCTTTACCAAAGAGGTCAACTGTAGAGATGCTACTCAGTTGGTTCACCGGTGGAAATGACTCCAGAATCTGTGGGTCACTCCAGCCGTTTCCTGCTTGGTTGAAATAAACGTGCAGACCGCCACTGGCAGGCATGTAGATCAGGTCGTTGGTACCCGAGCCGTTGATATCAACAAGGCGTATTCTTTCGGCAATGGCGGTATCGCCTTCCAGCTTTGGTGCATTGTACATGCAAATCGACTCGCTGAACTGCCCGTGTGATAGATTCTGCCAGTATGTGACACAGCCTGAAGAGACTTGTACGATATCTGGCCGACCGTCACCTGTCATATCAGCAACAGTGACCTGTACCGTAGGATCATCAGACATTAGCTGTGGAATACCCGTCCTGTTGACGGATCGCCTCAATGGAGCAAATCCAACTGTGCCCAAATTCTCTTGCCATATAATTTCTCGGTCCACGGGATCAACGGCCACAAGATCCGCAAGGCCATCTCCAGTAAGATCAAGCTGTTTGAAGAATACTGCCGTGGTGTCTCGATTTGGAATCGACGAGAAGGTGGTGTAGCCAACCCACTCCTTATCATTCTGGTGGTAGAAGCCTTCCAACTTGTTCGCATCGTCTAAGCAGACTAGTTCGAGCTTTCCGTCTTGATTCAAATCCTCAAAGTAAGTCGATTTGCCCAAGTTTCGGTTCGGTCGTGCAGGTATGGTCATAGATGAATCGAACTTCGGGGCTGATGAATCATCTGTGATATTATAATTCTTACGGAAGTTCCAAGACCCGTCGGGACGTTGTTCAAGAAGACCAGGCGCTCCCTCGCCTAGCAAATCCACCCATTGCCACTCATGCCCATCCGGACTGGGCAAATTTGGCAAGTTATCGGTATTCATGTGTTCAAGTTGGGCTTTGGACACATCGATCGGCATGTTATACTGGAAAGTGTATCCCGGTAGCGCTTGATGTTGCATCTTCTTCGTTTCATGATTGAACCAATGTCCCCTTTCTATCAGTGAAGATAAGAGGGAGGCTACGGACGATTCTTGATACTGCATCGAAACAGAACGCACCAGGCAATGCTTCTCCGAGAGCTCCTTCGTAAAGTAATGGAACATGAGAATGCGGCGACACAGCCGCAGACTGCGTACTTCGAACCCTGCTGCAGCTGTTGAGAATCGGTCTTGTCTGACTAACCAGGGTGAGTCTGCCTGAACATCCGGGTTGTCGAGGTCATGGTCTCCGTAGTCAAGAACTACTTGGAAGTGGTATTGCCCGTCATACTCGAGTGGCTTCCAACTACTAAGATCTCGATTTGGAAGTGTATTGCCGTATTTGATCACCTTCAAGTACTTTGCACGCCCAGATGTTTCTGTCGCTCGGCCCTGTTCCTGGAATCGTGCTTCAGGCGACAAGGTATCCAAACCCTGCGTGTCTTCCTCCTTGTATTCATAGGTGATCAAATTCCCAAAAGAGTCATATGAAGAGCACAGCAGCCAAGAGAAGATATATGTGCAACCAGACTGATCCCTACGCGATATTCGCGTTTGGCTTGGCTGGCCGTATATGCAAGTCACATTGGAGCCCGAAATCGTCCTCCAATGGACATCAGAAGGATCTCTCAATCGGCTCCATTGTTCGATCTTCAGAGGATCTCCCATGACTCGAGGTTGATACGACTGGACGGAAAAGTCATCGCCAATGCGTTCAGGGTCACCCATACGGACCAACTCGTCCTCGCCACTCAACAAGAAAGTGTCAGTCTCATCGTACATAGGAGTACGTTTGGAAGTCATGCGTGTGATAGAACTCAAGTTCAGTTGCCAGCCAATTCCGAAGCAGCCATTTCCTGAGCCGGAATTATACGAGAGTTCAAGCTTTGGTCCAAATCCACCACGTCCCTCAGTTACTGGAATTGGTATGGCCAAAGCCATTGTACCGTTCACTGGGTTCATCTTGAAAGTTTGGTCAATTGGCCGATGGCTGCCTCCCGCGATGCCTTTCTGAAGGCTCGGGGATGAAATAACCGCCGGAAGTCTCTGGCCCGCCGCTGCGTTTTGCTTAGTTTTCCCTTTCGACACTATGCCTGTAGGTGTATCTTGGGAAGATGAGGATCGGCTGTCTGTTGAGCCAACAACGCTTGGTGCCAAGGCATCGCTTGGTTGATACCTGGGCTTGCGATTCATCTTGCTAGCGACAAAGGCGCCTGAGGCCTTAGCGATTTAAGTTATATCGTTATGTGATGCTCTTAATCGAGAAGCAATTGGAATGTAGCTCGTGCAACTGCTTCAATTATTGTATCATCTATGAGATTGCTAAGCTTACGCACCGAAGACAATATGAACAGTCTCTGTACTCCGTACTCACTAACTATTCATGAAAAGCGGGGCTGGTGATTCTTCACGGTAACCTGTAGCTTGGATGTGCCAGAAGCTAGACTGAGGGACATACGTTGCCGAATGCCTTTACGGAGTAGGCCTGTGGCTTGATAACACAAAACAGCGGAGGTCTGGACCGTCAAGGCCTGTTGGAATGGCCAGCAGTCCCAAAATCAGCCGAGGATCCTGGCAACTTCTTTCTCTTGGGTGCAAGTCGCTGGCAGACTACTCCAATGCCATCTGATCACCTAGTGAATCAGATCCTTGTATTTATTGGCAATATGCATAATACGATCGATCATATCTTGTTATGTGGTCTAGTCCCATATTGTGACTGGCGCCACTATGTGGGCAAAAGGCTCTGCTTGAACCAAAGTTCTCTAGTGTCCCATCCATTCCATTTCGGGTTTTTCACATCAATAGCAAAAGGACGCTAGTAAATAAGTGACTTACAGCCACTGGCGGCAGATCTGAACCAGTTCCGATTTGACAACAAAGATCCAAGCCACAACATAGGCAAGAATAGTAAGTTTATCACATTTTTGAGCTAGGATGTACCTTTGACACATCCTTTTGGTATCTAACCTCGGGTTGAAGTTCCGAACTTGCCAGGTCTAGAATTCCAGGTTAAGCAATGCGGTTTGGCGAGGGACACTATTGTTGATAGATCTGAAAACCTCCAGCTAAAATATGGTAACTATGATAGACTGAGCACTATACACCAGGTATTTTATCAGAATAGTGAAAGTACACCATGAAGACACCTTTGTCATATTCTGTCATCTCTACCTGTTCCACAACGAGAACCTTTGTGTCTCGAGATTGTTTGACTTCGAACAAACAAAGGCTGTTCCAAAGGGTTTGTTGGTATTTTCAATATCAAGGAAGGCATCTGGATACTTTACGGATCGAAACCTGGTCATTTAAAATCAGCCTTTTATTCGGACCTTGGCCATCATCACCCTACCTGATGTCGACAGCCCAAGTATTTTTGGGATCTGCGCCCTCAAGATACCAATGGAATCGAACATCGTTTTGGTCACCATTTTCGCAAGCTACCGGGTTCCCGTTTTCTATCATCGGTTTAGAGGCTAGGGCTATGTAGATACCATGGCAGGAAATGAGTAGGAGCCACGTACCCTGGCTCATCATATAGCGCCTGGAATCAGCGTGCCAGATGAGAACTATAGTGCTTTCTTTTAGCGGGTGCGACCATATTTGCCAAATTTTGTTTCTGTTGGTTGCACGGTCATCTTCGGTTCTATTTGTGTCAATAGAAGAGTGAACAAGATCCTGATCAAGACGTCAACTCACTGTACCCAAACTGCTGGGGATTGCCCGCCTCCCCCATTTAGTTCGGCTACTATCATTCCACTGGTGGCGGTACCATTTCCGATGTTACAAGAAAGTACGTATGTCCACTCTCTCTTCGGCATCGTACTGCTGGTCGTCATTTTTCTACCCGCACAACGGTCAAGGTAAGACTGGGAGGTAGAAGAATCTGCAAAAGGTGCGTGTTGCGAAGTTAATGAATGACTGAAGATGCGCATTTGTCTCTGTAGTCTACACCGAAATGAATACGTATCCCAGCAATATCCCCGCCGCCACTACACTACACAGCTCTGACCAAGCGACGTTCACCCCGGTATGACACGATGAATACGCCGCTATTATTTTCTGTTGTCACATTGACTATAGTTAGCCTGCATAATAGTGATTTTCCATGCATTCGTTCAAGCCATCTCACATTGTAGAGTGAAATTGGTATCTTCAGCCGTGTTTTTGCGCCTTGGTCTAACGCCAGTGCATTGCATTCCCTAAACCTAACTAAGGTGCGAAGGCGTTATCGCCATGCAATCTTTGCTCGATTGAGACAGATGCATCAATAGTTTGCTTTGATTGAAACTTTATGACACCCACATCCTCTATCGTTTCTGCTTAACTTGCCAAGTATCTGTACAACCCCGCGGCAACAGAGATAAAGGACGGTGCGAGTATGCTTACTGGTCTGTCTGATGGAGACTAACTTAGTGGATGCTGCAAAGCGTCTGGACCCTGGGTCACCCCGCCCAACTATTGATTTGGCATCTCGGTGGGTGAGATGATTCATCATGAGCCGAGCAGTTGCACCACTAATCGAGCAAAATTCAGAGAAAACTGAGGTCGTAAAGCTATTCAGACTAGTGGGTGAGGAAATACAGTGGATGAGCTTTGATGGGAGATCAGCCACTTTTGGTGCGTTCGCTGTTTTTCCCTCATCCCGAGGCCAGAATACCGCTGACTGACTGTATTGGGATGTTCTTCATCGAGGCTACTCAGTGGTCTCAATGCAGTGCCGTACTTTAAACGGACCTCCCACTTATCTTGCCATGGCATATTTTGGGGACAGAAGAATCTGAATTATAAATTGTTCTGAATTCTTTTCGAGATACATAGATCTTCAGTGTTATGGCTGGAAGCTAATGTATTTATAGCTTAAGGCAGTCCCTTCCCCCCCAAATTTCAATCCTGGTATCCTTTTCCAAGACTCAGCGACTTTAATCTTGTAATTTCCCAACTCCTGTATATCCCCTTGTAGCTCCAAGGTGAGTCCCTGTTCTTTCGGAACTTTGAAATCACTTCCTTTGAGACCTTGGACAGAAGCCTGCATTTCTCCCACAGATCTATCGGTCTTGACCTTTACCTCCAGTGAAGGGGAGTTTTCAGGCCAACCTTCACTCTTGCTAAGTTGGTAAGTATTGCCTTGGAGTGTGAGCTCCAATGGGGGATCACCGGAATTAGAGTCCACATATGTGTACTCGCGGTGTGAGAAAAGTATGTCCAGGGCTTTGGTGTCCGGTACCTTGTTCCATTCCGAATCGTCGAATGGGCGGGCCTTGGTTGATGTAGATCTTAGAAGGCAGATTCGAATAAAATGAAAGCTCAAGTCTTCATTCTTGTCATTCAGAATTTGTAGTGATAGCCGCCCTATCTTCGATTGTGGGTTATAAGAAACTTGACACTCCCAATTTAGCTTGAGGTTATTTTCATCTTTATGCCCTGGAACATTCCTCGGAGGGCTCTGTTGTCCTGGTGTCTGACCTCCTGAAGCAGAAGTTCCACTAGGTATAGCAAATAACATTGTCCCCTTGGGCGAAGTGTGCCTAAGATTAGAAGTTAGACAAACATGTGTTCAACCATGGACAGAATACTCGCTTGAAAGCAATGTCAGCCACAATGCCGCCGTGTTGTGTGAATTTGGGGTTCCGCATCTCTAGACTCCCGTGTCCGGGGAGTATCAACTGTCCTCTGCTGTTGAAATGCTCGTTGATTCTGCGAGTAAACTTCTCAATTCCTGTCCTCAGCGTCCTTTCGAGAGCTGTCTCCAACACAGACTCGCTGTCATCGCGCCCTTTGCCTGTTCCTGTTGCGTAGACAGGGAACGATGTGACTTTTAAGTCACCATCGGGAACAGCATAGTGGTTATCAGGACTACTAATAGAGCCATTCTTGACCTTTTCCGCATCCCCTCTGCTGAGGCCCTTGAACTTGGGCACGATGATGTCGTTCACAACTTGGAGTTCGAGACTGAAAGTCGACGTAGCATTGATATCATACCTGTATGTTCTGTCAGCCTGATTGTGGGGATTGGGGACAAAGACTCGAATCATACTTAGCGCTGTCCACCTGCCCAGTCATGTTATGGTAGTTTGCAAAGGTGCAATCGTACCGATATGAGATAGACACGGAGATAACCATGGCAGACTGCCCAGGAGACCACTCGACTTCAACCTTGGAGTCAGTATCAATTTGATACGAGTTATATCTATCCCGATGATAGCTACCAAGACCATCTGTGAAGAGGTGCCCGTTCTCCCCTTTACTATCCTTCGTCATCCATTGGTAATGACAGTCGGTGGTCTTTGTGAATTTGATGTTAGTTGCAGGTGAGCTATTCAGTTCCCGCTCTGGAGATGCGTCGCCGATGGTATATCTAGGTTTAAACGAAATATCGGGCACCGCAATTGTTCGTTCGGGTTCCTCGATCTTCACCACAGTCGCACGGCATAGATCTTCAAGTGTAGGGAGAAGATAGCGATCCATGACGACCCTGTAATCCATGGAAAAGGTACCTAGCGATTCTGGGATCTTTGGATCATCATCTGACACCGGAAAGGACAGATTACATGAGTGAGCCATGTTCTTCTTCTGAGGCAGGGAGCGAACGATGGGATTGATGGAGTTTCCAGGCATGACCCAACTTGTATCCACATTTTCACAGAACATCAAGCAGTTGAAGTCTCCGTGAACGAGATCTCCGTAAGGCGCTGCCTCGGTTCTTTTTGAGTAATCTCCAATGGCTGTTACGGCATTGGGGCACCTTTTGCTTATATACGGGTAGATCTGAATGTGGCGTAGTATCGGCCCTGTCAAATGCTTTAGTATTCATTAAAGGACAACCTCAAAGTGGGCAGCAGGTGGCTTACTGAAAGTGGCCGGTCGAAAACTCTCTATATTTGCGTGTCAGTAACATCTGGTGCAACTAACATAGAAGTACTGACCTGGCTCCTGATATAAGGAAAACTTGATACCCAGGGTTGATAGGGCACCGTGACCTTGCGTTACAGCCCAGCCTCCGATGAGATCCATAATGCGATAAAAGTAATAGGAGTTCTCAGCTTGGTCTTTCCATTCCTCGAGTGCTATAACTTTCTTTTCTTTAGCATCAAAGCACGTGCTTAGCTCTTCCACTGGTTGCTTCCATTGAGCCGCTTCGTAGTATCAGGGTCAGCTCACAAAATGGGAGGGTATGGGCACAGGGTGAAAATACCGGCAAAATTGGCAAAGATACGCTGAACGCGATAATCACCGATCATGAAGCCAGGATACCTTCTTGTGATGTCTTGTTTCCAATACTCCTTGTTCCTTCGTGTTTCATCATCATCTGATGACTGGATCTCTAAAGAGACTTCACCCAAGTTGACTTTGACTGTTAGAACCCATTGAGAAAGAGTTCGGGTCTGGCCGCTGCTAAAGACAACATCAGCTGACTTGATACTGCTAGCCGTCAGTGTATTTCCTCGGTTGATATACTGGTGGAAACGAACCGAAGCTGATAGTAGGCGAGATTTTCATCATCAGAATGGCCAATTAACATAAGGGTTGGCGCATCAAGTTCGCCAAATATTCGGTCTCCTTTCGCATCATCAAAATGGGCAATTATGGCAACGTCTTCAGTAGTCTTGAATAGTTCACGGAAGCTGGCATTGATCAAAGCTTGGGACAAGGCGATTGTTTGGTCGTAGTCCTCGCTATCAATGCCAGTAGACAAGGTGAATTGGAAACGGGAATTCTGTGCTCCAGAAGCCATTTTTGCTGTCCGATGTCGTCGTTTTCGAAAGTGTCTAACGTTTGTAGATAGAGTCACAAAATGAGCATATTGTGTCCTGACTGCGCATCACTCCAGATTGGCACTTCTATGGGAGAAACAACGAATCAGTGTATTGGCCGAGAAGAACATGTACCAATACATGCTAAGTAAGTGTACCGAACTATGGGCTAAGAAATGAGAAGGTCTAGAATTACTGTGGCTAGCTGAACAGCCAAATACAGACGACCCGTGACCTAAAACCCCTATCACTGTACAGTAGCGGAATCGATAGCGCGCCTGCAAGTGCTCGGGCCTCTCAAGAGGTAGCCGAAGTTACTAACGCTGCACAGGGCTCTAGTGGCGTCAATAGCCAATGCAGCCATCAGCATCCTCGTGTAGCGCTCTGTGCCTATGGAATTGTGGGTGGATGCTAGAGAGAAACATGCTGTAATGGTCATCCACGACGGATTAACGAGTTTGAGAGACAATTTTGCTAAGCATCATCACACAATTCTATCGACGATCATCTCTTTGATACCCAATCCACAGTGTCAGTTACTTTGTCACAATGTCGCAAAGCAAGGAAGCAAGGGAACAAGTCGCGGCCTTGGTTGCCTCCATGTTTAAGGGGGATGATGCGTTGATAACTCGGGTTCAAACGGCCATTACGACTCAAGAAAATATCACGTATGCTATTGAATACGTTATTGGACAAGGTGGTCTAAGCTTGGATCATGTCAAATCGCTTCAATGGATGAGAGAAATCTTTCACGCAGCGCAAGAGGACGAGCTACTGGCATCTTACTTGCTGCAACGATACCCAGTTCCAGGGAGCCTCAGCAAAGTCGCTATCGAAAATTACCATCTGAAAGATTTACCTTGCATCAATAAGAATACTCCCGTGCGCTTCAGAGCCCATCTCATGCTGAAGGAGCCACTGGCTGTACTGCTTTCTTCCATCAAGGCGAACGAAATCCTATTCGATAAGCCATGGAACGACATTATTGCTTTAGCTCTAGAATGGGCCATCAGAAATCAGGTATTGGTCGGCTCGGCTATGTTCCAAGAAAAGATCACTTCCAAGGGATTCTTCGACTCGGTTGAAGAAAGCCGCATGATCCATTCTGGGGCAGTACTGAGCAGAATCATGGCACTGCAAAGATTACAGTATCTGGTTACAGAGCAACAACATATAAAACATCTCATAGATTTCAAATTTGAGTCTGCGCAGGATATTGCTTCCACCAGCAGAAAGGAGTTTGTCCAGAACATGAAGAGGCGTCTCGATGAGGAGGCGGCACTCAAGATCCACGACCATGCGGTTGTAGTCGCTTGCCGGAGCCAAGAGACCTGGGTCAATCTGCTTACCATGATCAACGAAGATTTCATGGCCACCGAAAAGGCTATTGCAGATGTCGGGAAACCAGAGATCATCCGGCCGACGCCGCCTGACGAGGATCCTGCCAAGCCCCATGAGGCAGGTAGTAAGAAGGAATTCAACATGACGAGCATCTTTGATCTACAAGATACTCCATGCGAAGAGTGCTGCTCTGTTGTTAGTGCCGCGGCATATTTTGTTGACCTGCTCAAGTTTTTGGAACACAGCCGCTGTTCAAAGACTGTCAAAGGCGCTGACAATGTGTTAAAGGCCTTGGCTCTTCGACGCCCAGATTTGCAAAGGCTGCAGCTGTCGTGTGCCAATAGCAAGAATATGGTATCCTACATTACTATCGTCAACGAGATTTTGGCATCCTATATCGCCAGTGAGGGAGGATCCATCAGTGCCGTTGATGAAGATGATCCCTCATCATCTCAAGGTCAGGTCAGCGAAGAAGAGAAGCAAGTAGCCGCTACGTGCGATAGCAAAATTGCGAAGGCTATGTTTCCTTTGAACCTATTTCCATATAGCCTAGGCGAAGACTCGGTCAGAGTCTATCTGTCTTCAATGGGAATCGAGCCTTCAGATGTACGGGCAAATTTCAAGTCAACCACCTTCATGCTGAGACAACTTATCAACTTCATTCCAAGCGACTCAGCATCACGGGAAGCGCTGGAAAAAGAGGCAGAAGCTGTGTGGCATCGATTCGACGTCGCCGAGACCCTGCATATGTTGCCCCGTGACTTTGCTGCTGTTTGTAAAGAGACCATTTTTACAGACAGCTTCCTAGATCTCCTGGTAGGTCTTTGCCCAGAAGACTCGGCACAGCAGGCACAGCTACGAGATAGTTCAATTCCCACTGTCTACGAATGTTGGGGCTACGACGATGTTGACGCTATGCTTAACACTTCCGAGCAAACTCTTTCAGGGCTGTGTTTCATACGGGATCAGCTTCTCCCACGCTCAGGACTGTCACTCCAGGAGCTCTTGGAGCTTTTGAACACCACCTTTTTTGGTAGAAGACTAGTCATCGTCAATAGCAGAGGCTCCAAAGTATTTGATGGACAGCTGTCGGAAATGCGACTTCGACTTCTTGACAATACATCGGGTTCCGGGAAGGGAGATTCTTCTAAAGCCTCCCCTATTATTGGCAACCTGACACAAGAGATATGTCATGAATTGCAATGTTTTATCCGCCTGAGAAATAAGCTAGGGTGGACTATTGCCGACCTAGATGTTGTGATCTCGACGATTACTCAGAACCACATTGCCAACAGTACTATTTCATCAGTCGAAGGGTTCAGAGGTATCACGCTATCAGTTCTTGAAGACATTACTCAAATCGCCAAGTTGAGTAAGTTAACGCAAGTATCTGTAGCGTCACTTCTTCCAATTTGGGCTCCGATTAGCACCCATGGCGACAACTCCTTGTACAGAAAGGTGTTCCTCGAACCCATGAGCTACCTTAGTAATGATACAGTTTTCAGACCAGATTCTGGCGGCAGTTATCTGAGGGACAAAGGTGCCATTGAAACATATATGGCACCTCTGACTATGACTCTGAAGACAACCTCGGAGGATTTAAACACCATCTTGGCCATTGCCGGATTGAACCCTTCCTCAGCACTCGAATTGGAAACGCTGTCCAAGATGTACCGCCACACACTTATGTGTCGACTTTTTGGAGTGCGCCCAAAGGACTACGATACGATTCTTTCAGTATTTCCTGATAGAAACATCTTCGTTAATCCAAAGACAACTATGGAGAGTATTTCACTATGGAAACAGTTGACTGATGGCGGCTGGTCAACGAGCGACATTATGCTTCTCGTTGGCAAGACCGAATGCTCCAACATCCCATTTGCTGATCACACCCTTCAGTTCACTGGGTCTATCATGGAGAAGTTCAATTCCATCAAAACGTTTTGGGAGCCTCGCATACAAAACAACGTTGTTACTTCGCGGGATGTTATGGATCTTTGCGGCCAATTGTTCGATGCTGCAACTTCCAAGAGCTTGGCACAGATAGTTGAAGGTTTGTTTTTGAGGCAATCATGTCTATGCCAACGTGCTAATTAAAAGCTAAACAGGTGATTTTGTGGTCAATAAGACTATCAATTTGGAGCCTTCGAAATCGTTACCCAACTTTGACGGTCTTCCCTCCAAGTTAAGTATTGACGTCAATCGAAAGACCAATAAGACCCAGACAGCTGTTGTAACTCTCAGAGGGATACTGACAGAACGAGAGGAAGAAGAAAGTCTAAGAAAGGTAGGGGATTCTTTGGCCTTTGCCGACGCCATCCGAGAACTTGACAAGCTGTCCAGGATTTCGTATAATGCCTTGATAGCAAGATTCTCGGATGAGGGGAACATAGGGCAAAAGAAGCTTATTGCCGACTTGATGTGTAGTGGTTTAACATTGAATACCACGGATTCTGCCAGTCTTTCCGACGAATCGCTTAGCACCAGCTCAGAGGAAGAAGAGGATAGTGAGTCAGAAGGCAGTGAGTCGGACGAGACTCTCACTGAGAACTCCTTAGCACTTGAATCGGCTGGAGTCGAGAAGGAAAAGGCTTTGCGCACCAGGCGACTTGCGTTCGTCAATTTGATGTTGCCAATATTGCGATCGCAAACCTTGGTTGACCTTGCTACTAGAGGCATCCGTGAGAGGCTTGAAGGCATCGAACACACTATCATCCCCATGCTTCTAAGCAAAGAAACGTCGTCTGAAGAAAAGAAGTCAGCTATCGACATCCTACAAGACATTCGGGGCTTTTCAGCAGATAAACCCCCGAAGACGCAGGGCTACTTTCTACCAACAGCTACTGGAGAGTACATATTCAGTCTACGGCCATCAAACCCTGTTACAGATGTCTATCTTAGTGTCAATGGGGCCAAGATGGCGCTGAAGAAGACTACTACAGAGTGGTATTCAGATCCCATTCTTATGACAACCGGACAGACCTACCTACTAGTGTCACCTGTACAACCCATGGATGTTATGTGGGCTACTAAGCAAACAGTGCCAGCAAGCTTCACTGATACTACATTCATCGCCCAAGACAGCGTCCAGAAAGCTGATACAGTACTCAAAGAAATTGGTCGTTCGGCCTGGTTGTTCCGAAAGCTAGAGCTGAGCCTGGAGGAAGTGAAATACCTGACGACTCCCAATGGGCTAATATCTATCGATCTGAATTCACTGAGCATCAACGACATTGCGAGGTTACAAAGCTATCGGCAACTGAGAGATGGAATCGCTAAACAAAAGGATTCTCTAGTCAGATTGTTTG
Source organism: Fusarium ramigenum (assembly GCA_013186855.1). NCBI lineage: Eukaryota > Fungi > Ascomycota > Sordariomycetes > Hypocreales > Nectriaceae > Fusarium > Fusarium ramigenum. The sequence goes on from JAAOAT010000405.1 coordinate 41,233, forward strand.
CATGGCTAGAAAACCCTGACAGCTCTTCAACCTTGACTTCTCAACTCATAGCTGCGACAACGTGGCCCGAGGCGCAGTTGTCGACTTTGATTAAGACCAAGTATGACTATGAGGGTGCTAAGGCGGCTGATATCATCGGAGCTGTTGCGAGCCTTGGCGATCTGATGACCATTAACGCTATCATGGAAGTCTCCGGTGCCCTGAGGCCCAACTCGAGTCAAGACGGCGAGAACCCCATCATAAGTCTTTTCAAATTCGCCACTCCCGCACTTCCAGGCTCTGCCAAACAATGGGAGGTCGCCAGCGAAATGGTCTTGTTGCTTGGTAAACGACAACTCAAGTCATGTACCTCACAGCTACAAGAGACCCAACGAACAGTTTTCATCGAGTATTTGCTGCAACAGCCATATATCAAGAAATCCAAGATCTCAGATGCGGGAGGCTTGTTTGATCTGCTGTTGATCGACGTTCAGATGGGCTCCCAGTTTGAGATTACGCGAATGAAGCAGGCCATCTCGACCGTTCAGCTATACGTACAACGGTGTCTCCTCGGCATGGAAGCTGAAGCTGGTGTACAACCAAGCAACATAGACCAGATCAAGTGGGCGTGGATGCACAAGCACAGCATTTGGACAGCTACACGCAAGGCATTCTTGTACCCAGAGAATTGGATTGATCCAACCCTGCGTGACGACAAGACTGTTTTGTTTGGAGACTACGAATCAACTATTATGCAGAAGGACCTGAGCTGGGATACATTTGCACAAGCTATCCGTACCTACGTGAAGGGACTTTCAGAGATTGCAGATCTTGATATTCAAGCATATCTACGACATCATCCGACTGGGGGGTTGGAGACGTATCATTTCTTTGGCAAAACACGCAGCACACCATATCGCTTCTACTACCGTAACATGAGGCTTACGCAGCCAAGTGATGTGGCCCTGTGGACACCGTGGGCTTGGATGGACATTGGATCTGTCACATACGAGGCCGACTGGGATGGTTCCAGCGTTGCCAATCCCGGGGCTTACTTGATTCCCGTTATGCGTGGCAATCGCTTGATTGTTTATATCCCGGAAATAATGGTCAAAACGCTGACTCCCGAGACCCCAAAGGGAGAAAAAGTGGGCGGTTTAACATTCGGTGAAGCCGCGGGCAAGTCATTGAACACAACGAAGTCGCCCAATAATTGGGAGATAAGGATGGCATGGACTGAACTATTGAACGGAGAATGGACACCCAAGCGTGTATCACAACCGGTACTGAATGTGGTTTGGGATAACAGATTCGATAAAGAAAAGCTCCCTTCCATTTCACGCTTTACCTTCTGGGCAAATACGACCGGTCCTGTTGGGGAAACAGTCACTATCAATGTGGGATGCTGGCGAAAGGAAAAAGTGACTGGGAACAGCGTCGCAGCAACAGATGCAGCTAATCACTCATTCCTTGGATCCTTCCAGATAAGCGATGACCGCGCATCTGTAGAGGAAAGCCAAACCCAGTCCGAGTCTGAAAATAGAACCCTAGAGACGGTGTTTCATAAGTATACTTGGACGAAAAGTTGGGAGAGTCGTAAGACTTTTGACGACGATCGGGTCGAAACTCCCGGACAACAAGTTGCTTCATTTAAAGGAGACCAGGTCACTTCTCCGTTGCTAGCTGTTCCGGTTCCGACCTCTTCAAGAACCCTTGTGTGGACCATGTCATACCATGGAAATGACACACTCGGTAAAGCTACTGGGTACGTTGTCGATGTACAGGTATCGGCACCAGATGGCAAGACAACCTTTATGTACCCAAAGCTTGCCTACGTCAAGAGGAACAAGGTCGAGCTTGAGTCGTCAAATCTGGTACGGAATTCGATGACTGAGGTTATTGAGCATTCCTCCTCCCCGACCTTTATGCAGGATATCACAAAGACAGACAGCCTGGGACCACTCTTTGAGACAATGGACAAGATGAACGAGAGAGAATTTGGAAAGGCTGTAGTTGAAGCAAACGTGTCGCAATACCACGAACAGGCAACTTCATATGCCCTCTATAACTGGGAACTAGGGGCGCACTGTGTGCTTCTTGCTATGGATAGATTCCTGGCGACTCAGCAATATGACCTTGCCCTTCGCGTGGCAAGGCTTGTGTTTGATCCGACAGTGGACGTTCAAGGACAGACTCGAAAGCAAGCGAAGACAGCATGTTGGAGGTTCCGTCCGTTTAGAGATATCGCTGGCGACCCGACTGAAAATCAAGACAATTTCACTGGCTGGCTGGACGAGTCTACACTTGACGTTGCAGTGACGGAAAGGAGACGCAACCCATCCAACACGCATGCAACAGCACGAACACGGCCAAGGGCATACATGAAATGGATTGTCATGAAGTATATCGAGACACTCATCGCTGCTGGTGATGAGTACTTTCGACAGGGAAGCATCGAATCTCTCCCGATGGCGATCCAGCGCTACATCGAGGCAGCACACGTCGTCGGCCCCGAGCCACCCAAGATGCCCAAGCTTGGTAAGCCAGCCGTCAAGACGTACGACACGTTGAACAAGATGGGCAAAATGCGGATCGATCTTGAGCTCACCTTTCCTTTTCTGTGTGATGTTGAGAGACGAGGGACAAAGCGATCTGAAGGTGACGAGCAGGATAGATATGGTGTCTTGGGAATCCTGACAACGACATACTTTTGCCTCCCAGCGAATCCAAAGTACCAGGCAATGCGATCATTGGTCAACGACCGACTCTACAAGGCTAGGAACAATATGGATATCAACGGGCGACCACTTGTGTATGCCATGAACGAGGCTAGTATCGATCCAGGCCAAATAGGCCGAGCGTTGCAAGGTGGTGGAGGTGGAGTGACGTCTCTTCTGAATGAAATCGATGGCCCAATGCCGAATCAGAGGTTCCAATATCTCATTTCCAAAGCACTAGATATCTGCACAAGTCTTCAGAGCATGGGAGATCAGTTTCTACAGGCCAAGGAAAAGAAGGACTCAGAAGCTCTGCAGATCCTGAAAGCAAAACAAGACACGGCTCGACAGAGACTCTCCATAAGTCTCAAACGCCTGCAGAGGGACGAGATTGAAAGAAACATTGAGCTATTGGAGATGAACAGATCTTCTGCTGCAGCTCAACTGAGCTACTACCTACGGCTTATAGGCGAGCCATTGAGCCGCATTCCTGGCGAGGCTGAGAAGTGGGTGGACATCGAGCAGGCGATCGAGGCACCACTCACAGACGACCTGCGCATGAACCGACTGGAATATCAGGAGATGAAAGTAACAGAAGTGGCAAATAAGTTGAATCTGGCTGCTTCGGCCATAGACGTTGGGGCGCTCATACTCAAGGCTCTACCACAAGTAACGACCAACGTCGAACCCATGGGCGTTGGGGCATCCATGAAGATGGACGGCTCAAACATAGCTACTGCTTTGCAGGCTTCATCCCTGACCATCAGAACAGGCTCCATGGTAGCATCCACGATCGCAGCCAATGCTCAGCGCACAAACTCTCTCACTAAGCAGCTACAAGAGAGGCGACTCCAAGCCAACATGAAGGGCCAGGAGATCAAATCGCTCGACAAACAGAGAGAGATCCAAAGAAAGCGATTAGAGCTCAATGAGAAGGAAACATCCATCCAGCAAGCAGAGATTGACAATGCAGTTGAGATGGAGCAGTGGTATCAGTCCAAGTACACAAACGAGAAGCTCTACGGTTGGATGGAGAACACGATTCGCAATGTTCATTATGATCTATATCAGCTTGCATCAGACCTTGCACGTCGCGCTCAGAACGCGTTCCGCTTTGAGAAGGGATCTTCAGTGCAGGGTTTCTTGCGACCTGGTGGTTATTGGGACAGCAGTCATGATGGTCTCCTCGCCGCACAGCAGCTACAAGCAGATCTGCGACGGATGGAGGCAGCATATCTGGAGCGATCTTCGTATGACTATGAGATAGTCAAGAATATCTCGCTCAGGCAACTCAACCCTGAAGCTTTGCTGAATCTCAGAGCAAACGGTACTGTCACCTTTGACATTCCCGAGGTGCTCTACGACTTTGACTTCCCAGGCCATTACATGCGGCGCATCAAGTCGGTCTCGCTATCTGTTCCTTGCGTGGTTGGCCCTTACACTGGTATGAATGCAACTCTACGTCTTCTTCAGCACCGTTACCGTGTTAGCTCTGTGGCAGCCTCTGGAGAAGACTACGCCGAGGACGGCATGGCATCAGGACATTTCCGTACAGACATCGTACCTATCACGTCAGTAGCCATCAGCTCGGGTATCCAGGACTCTGGTGTATTCGAGCTCAACTTCAAGGACGACCGCTTCCAACCTTTCGAGGGTGCTGGTGCGATCGGTTCTTGGTCCCTTGAGCTCCCCACAGTTGTTCGTTCTTTCGACTACTCCACTATCTCGGACGCTATTCTGCATGTCCGGTATACAGCAGTCGACGGTGGACCTTTGCTCCGCAGTGCAGCCAACCAAGCTGTCAAGACTTTCCGCTCTCGTGTCGAAGGCTTGAGCTCAGAAGGACCTGGTCTCTTCGCCATGTTTGACCTCAAGAACGACTTTAGTAACGCATGGTACGCGTTCCGGTCAGGCCTAGCTAGCAAGACTATCGCAGAGCTGGACCTATCTGGTTTCAAAGACAGGTTTCCCTATTGGGCGCTGGGCAAAAACATCATCATCACTAGCCTGAGCCTCGTTATCTCGGGCAAAGTGACGAAGAGCAAATTGGTCCAGAAATTGTTTTCAGTTACTGCTTTGGGGGAGGGAAAAGATTGGGATCCCGTTCGTTTGGGAAATGCGACGATGTTGACCTTGTCGCCATTGAACACTAAATTAAGCGACACGGAGCTTGAGTGGAAATTGAAGGTATCGAATGAAGGGGGCGACTTCACGGGATTGGAAAACGTGATACTTATTTTGCGGTATGCATTGGTTGAGGTTACTACCCTGGAGAACAACGATTGTAGGCAGTGGTGCGGTTCTTTGGCCCTGCGGAACTCGAGATAGCGGTTGGGGTGAAAGAAAAAGAAAGAAGATACAGAGATCAATTCGACATTGAATGACTTGATACATTGATTCCTATGTCGTATTTAAATCCTCAGGCTGAATGCATCGACTTGAAGCGACAATGGTACAGTGACTCTCAGCTCTTCACCTTCTGAGCATTGACACTTTTCGGGCCATCAATTGCCGACTGTGCCGTGCCGCTGTGACCAGGGTGTCCATCATCAAGATTCTGGCCAGATTGCCAAAGATTGCAATGCCTCGCCTCACTCTTGGTCCATCGCATTAAGCCTCATCGCTCTCCTATCTTGATCAATTGACCTCAATCGGCCTTGACGCGAGTATTTCCCTGCAATCCGACCCCCATCAAAAACGCGATCCTCACAGCGCCCTGCCCCCACAAACTCCCCAAATTGACCCAGTCCTCCCATCTCCACGTCGCGGGGTTCCAGAACATGTCAGGAATCGCAAGCCAGCTTGAATACAAATGTAGCGCGTCACAGATCAATATCCCAATCAGTACAGTCCTCCAAACACGAAGATCGTTGGTAGCGCGGAGAAGGATCGCTTCGTTATAGGCAAAGAGCGTGTATGTCGCCGCGACCTGATTGTAAATAACGCGATTGTCGGGTGCAAATTTGGCGGTCGGGGTCATTGTGTTGAGAAACATTTCGGGGGAGAACCAGATCACGAAGGACCCGCCGAATGCGGCGAGTGGCTCGAACCAGAGGAAGAGGATGCGGTACGCGAGGGGGATGTGAGTTAACGTCGTTCTGGCCATTTTGATTGATGTTGTTGAGGTGCGATTGATGAAAGATGAGGAGATATCCAAGCTTCAAGAGGGGTCTCAAGCGAGGACAGGCCTTGAAGTACCTAAACACGGCAGCTACAGCTGAGAGCTAGCGCGTATCTTCAGAAGCCGGAAGCTGCGGATCCCGCCAGTTACATGGCGTTGCATTGATGGTGGAAGACATGCATAATCTCCGCTTCAACGGCCCGTAAGAGCTTTGACATTTATTACGCTTGGTGGGCCCTGATGTCATTGTTCGGGGTTGAGGGTCAATGAAGAATAGCCTGTCATGGGAAAATGCCGTAGATACACTTGGTGCATGTTGAAGCTTTCAGATGTGAAGACGCCTAACCGCGACGATATTCCGCCTGGGAAAGCGTACTCAATTGTTAACACCATCAAACGGGCTCGCGTACAGGGTTGCATTAAGTCAGATCAAGTAACTCACAATTGAGGTTCGATCCCTTCAACTACTTCCGAACAGATCCCTCACCACGTTTCGCATTATCAGGGAACCGCCCCGTCTCCTCCAACTCATGCCAAAACCCCACCGTTTTGAACCTCTTATACCACTCCCTCAATTTCCCAAGTTCCTCATCCTCCAGAATAAATTCGCTCCAGCTCAACTCCGTATGTCTCACCGTCGCAGCGAGCATCACGTCAGCCAAGCCCGGACCTCCGTCATCCGCGGGCGTAAGCCAGCCCGTTGAGGTAAGATTGTCAGCACACACATTCTGCAGCGTTTTGAAGTGCTCTTCGAATTCACGCCGGGCGCGACGTCCGACGGGGAGACTGAGCTCAGAAGCGGGAATGTTCCAAAATGCAGCCATGTATGGAGCGCAATTAATGAGCCAGACTCGTCCGGCGTCTGTGGCGAGGGCGATGTAGCTGAGGGCGTCTTGAGTAATGGCTCTGTCGATAGGGTCCGTAGCCCACATTTGTCGGTAGTTATTGCTATCGAAAACTTCTTCCAGATAGTTCATTATGCTCCACGTCTCATGGATCCAGATAGATTTGTCGCTTCTGTTGTCATCGAGGCGAAGTGCGGGCACTCTGGTGCCAGGTGGTAAAGTCTCTTCGAGGTCTTCAGAAACAAAGCCATCGCCAGTAAAAGTGATGGGTACGATTTTCAAATTGCTCTCATTGGTCTTCCCATCATACAGCTGCTCAACAGAAGAGCATATGCCCTTGGAAAGAAGATAATAAGCAATCCGCTTTGGAAAGTAGCCTTCGATCCAGAGGAAGAGCGTATGTTTGTAGGTTGTAGACATGATACTAGATCTTTATAGTAGGGTTAGGAACCTTAACGTGCATCATGTTCATGGGTTTATCGCAGATATATATAATTGTCAATCGCATTCAAGTACGTGTCTGTTTAGGCAGTTTCCTTTAGCCATTGACAAAGCACTGGTCTATAGGTCAGACTAAGTGCCTTCTTCAGTCTTAATTTACTTACTGGTGGTCAGACCAGGCGCGCGCGCTAACTGTCACCACTCTCCTCAACGCCGTAGGACCAGTGGAACGAACTCCGTAGGGATTCACTACAAAGAGGAGCATCACGGGACTATTCCAACAGCTTCACACGTCAGCCACCAGCATATCTGATCAGGATAGCGACTTGCGGCAAAAGGTTCGCAACGTTAGTCTAGACTTGAAGGTCTTCTGAATTATGCATCCACTCTGGCTGGTATCAATTGTTCTCCGCGGCACCCAGCTTGACTTCCAGATGACAAACCTGACAAGTTTTACCGGCTCAAGTGAACCACTTTGGAACCGGTTTAGACTTGCTTCGTGGCATGAAGATAGGCGGCGATATCCGATAAGAGAATGCCATCCGTAACCAGTTGATCCGCCGATTCCACGATCCATGTCTGACAGTTCCTTTGTACGATTCTTTTCTTGGGGGCTTCCTATGGAAAGTCAATCCGTTAGTCAAAATCTTTTCACTCTGAGCCTTCTGATAGCAGTGAAAAGTTAAATACATACACTCTCAGTCGCGTTATTCAGTGTCTTCTCGGGTACCTTGACCTTATATAGACTTTCCTCAAAGGTGCAGACCGGGATCGGCTCTTGCTCATGAAGCATTAACTCTTCGTCGACAAAAGTGGCATCAAGCCATTGGAGCGGAACGCGGGCCGAGGGTGGATCAGATTTTAGGTCATGATTTCTCCGGATCTGGCGTTGGAAGCCGTTGCGAACATCGCCAGTAGCCTCATACACGATTCCCACAGAAGGGCTCGAGCTCGATCGGACAAAGTAAGCCCAGTGATCGTTGAAAGGAGCCCCATTGTGTTTGATCAACTCTAGCAACAGGCCTCCAGTGGCACAGCTCTCAGGGACAACCGGCGCTTGTGGAGTTGAGCTGGCGTCAGTTGCTGGGGCCCTAAAAGAAGGCGGTGGAGGAGGAGGCGGTAGCATCTAGTGATAGATTGGACGAAGTAACCATGGAGTATGAGTAAGTTGAGTAAATGCATGAGTTACGTGTGAAAAGATGAGCAGGCATTTCTGGAAGAAGAGGAGGTGCAAAATGATGGCGGCCTCCTCCTTGGCCCAGCAGGCTTACCATCTCATTGGTGTGTTGGTTCTGTGTTCGCTTTTTTACCTGGCTGCCTGAGATAAGTGGGCCACAGGCTGACAGGCTTCATAATCTGATCCATATACACCGACAAACATTTCTATAGACCTGTTATTTTGATATCTACTTATGCTACTTTTCCGAGCTGCTATTGTTTCTACTAATTACCAGTTGAGGTGGTAAGTCGCGCCCGAGCTCGTCATGGGTAGCATCCCACTCGGCCACTTTGGAATTAGGCACCCGCAAAAGACGATGTGTATTAGCGCCATTGTCATCGACGGAGATAACTTGAGATCGGATGCTGTAGTTACCCCAGCGAGGGAGGACCTTCATCCAGAGGTAGTAGTAAATACCGCAGGTTGCCATGATTCCAATTCCGACAATCATGTAGGTACACCATAGGCTGCGACTTGCTGTTAGAGCATGATCATACTTAGAAAGAAGGAAGTACTTACCAGCTGACCGTTCCAGCATAAATGCCACCCTCTGGTGGAATCCAGGGCATGACGAGCAAAAAGACCTGAGCCAAGAGGTAAAGTATAACCAGAGTCCACCATGCTCGAAAGTCGGATCTGGGAGTTCCGGAGCGAGAACGGCGGCGACGAATCAGTAAAAGACCAACGCCCATGGCAGCATGGAATATGGCATCAGGGTATGTCTTGAGAGAGACGACGAACTGAAAGGCATCACCCGCTGGAGGCGCGACGATCATCAGAAAGGTGAACCCCCATTTCAGTAGATATGGGCCGATGGGAGTCCCGAAGGGTTTGGTTGAAACCCAGAATTCGGTCCACGGGAGTACACCTTGACGCGCGATCTCTCTGATCTGACGGGACTGGCTGATAAGAACAGCTAGGAGGTTGCCGAAGGAGCTCAAGAGGACACAAAAATTGAAGGCGGACTCTGCTGAAGACCCAAAGGCTGTACGAAAGAAGACAGCGGCAGCCAGCTCTTTAGACTCGAGGAAGATGTCCTTGGGGACTGCGGCAAAGTAGGCAATGTTGCAGAGGAAGTATAGAGAGAAGACAATGAGCAGGGAAGCCGTGGCATTCTTTTTCAAGGTGGGGATAGGGTTCTTGATCTCGTTTGCCATGCTGAAAGCGTTTTGCCAACCTGAGAAGGCAAATGTGATGTTGACCATGGCCTGAGAAAGACTGTAGCCGCTCGAAGTTGTGTCTTGAAAGCCATGACGAAAGTTGATGCCTGGGTTCTCGATCCGGGGAAAATGACCTCCAAGGATGACAAGGCCCGAGATGGAGATAAACACTAGTAAAAGCAATTTTAAAGCACCAATAACGTTTATCGCCCACAGAGAATACTTATTATGTGCGATAACAGTAATGACAGCCAACGTGTAAGCTGCAATCGCAACACCCTTGAGCTCCCAGGGACCCGGCGCGCGACCGACAATACGCCAGAGGTAGTTGGAAAGGACAATCACGTTACTGCTACTGAAAGATAGCAGCACAGACTGTACAGCGAAGGCAACGGGGAAAAGATGCTTCGGTCGAGGAAAGCCTTGCTCGAGCCAGACAACCTCTGAGCCACTGCGGTTGGGAAAATAGCTGGTGAACTCCATATGGACAGCGAGACCAGCTACAGCCAAGAGGAATCCAATGACCCAATAGACGAGAGCCAGACCGACTGAACCTGTGAGCCGTAGGATAGTAGCTGGCGTGGAGAAAATGCCGGTGCCGACCATGTGATTGAGATTGAGGAAGATAATAGTCAGCCAGTTAACGTGGTAACCCAGCGGTGAGCGTGTCTCGACGGGAGCACCGACAGCTTCCTGATATCCTGAAGCGCCATTTCCGGCTGTTTGACGTACGTAGGCGAGATCGCCATCGCGAATGATGGACGCTTCAGAGTCGGACTGTGAGTGCTCGGGAACGGCCTGGCTGTTGGCCTGGGGCTTGGAACCGAAGGACAGTCCCATATTGAGCTAGCAAAGGTATGAGTGCGTGCAATAGGTGAGATGATTCGATCGAAGAGACAGAGACGATGAAGGCATTTTATTGTCCGGTGCTCGCTGGTCGCCAAGAGCTCGTCCAGTGTGGCTACGACATAATCGATGCATAATATCACGGCTAGGGTCTCGATTAAAGATATTTGACTGATAGAATGTCTAACATGACCACTTTATCCCCGATAAGGTTAAGTTTAAAGTTGTCGTTTTACTATTTTGACGCAGAACCCAAGGTCTAAAATGGGACGCGATAAGTGTACAAAGCTGCGCCATCTGGTATTTGAGTAACTCACAATGCTATCATTAGGTTATAGATTCCAACTTCTCTCCCGCGGGTATTTCTAAAGAGCATGATTGGGTTTATTTATCGATCAACTCGCTATGGCTCCCGCGGGATTGTTTTGTCCAATAGCTGTTGATGTAATGAATGGCGTGCTGACAACCTAGCGTTGTCGTGATACAGTTTGGGAGTTCAATCTCTAGGATCAGCGCCGTTTTTGCAATTTTAGGAAACACTCTACCAGAATAGCCATATCCATTTCTTGATCACCAAGACGATTTCCCCATATAAGGAACGGTCTTAGCTGTTTCCCGCAGCATTAAACTCCTTCCGTGGATTTATTGGTAAAGCCACACCATCGTCTATTGAATTGCGTGATCACAAACACCTCGTTTCAATCGGGCTTCCCCCGACATACTGCCAGGAAAGATACAGCTCCTATAAAACTAGCTTGTAATCATTTAGAATACCGTCTGTAACCCAACAAACAGCACGGCCCATTCCTTCTTGAAAAGAATTCACGTCAGGTTCTTATTGCCTCAGCTATCATGGCCGCTACAGCTACTATTTCTGCTCTACCCCCAGCGTCAGCCCCAACCTTTGATATCACGCCTGCTGCTTTGCCCCCACCTGACCAACCTGATATCTCTTACCACCCAGATTGGGACAAATATCAAGCGCGTGTAACTCGTCGGACCCAGACAGAGGATCTCACTAAAACTCTCCCCGATGGGTTCCCGAAGGAGCTCAAGGGAGACCTCGTTTGGGACGGAGAGACTCTTGCCCAGAAGTATGACTGGACGTACGTTCTTTCGGCTGCTCAACTAGAGGATATTGACAAGGCCCTTGCACACTTTAAATGTCGGTGTTCTTAGTATCTGACTTAGTGTACTATGACTAACTGGATGGCGAGAATTAGCCCTAAACATTTCCAAGGGCTATATCACACAAGAGACCTTTCCCCTCCCTACGCTACATGATGAGTTGCGCCGTCTATCTCGTGAATTGCACTTCGGTCACGGTTTCTTCGTCCTTAGAGGTCTAGATGTTGATCGCTACACCCGCGAGGAGAATATCATTATATACGCAGGAGTGTCGTCTCACATTGGCTCCGTCAGGGGACGCCAGGATGCTTACTTCCAGGGCGAGCGTGCTGATGTCGTTATCGGGCACATCAAAGACGTTCGGTCTGGCCTCGGCGAGTCTAGGGACAAGAGCAAGATCAAGATTGGAACGCCTGCCTATACTGCTGACAAACAGGTCTTCCATACTGACTCGGGCGATATTGTTTCTCTCTTCGCTCTGTCTACAGCAGCGGAGGGAGGAGCTAGTCGTCTAGCCAGCACATGGCGAGTGTATAACCACATCGCCGCCACGCGGCCAGATCTCATCCACACTCTGAGTGAGCGCTGGGATGCAGAGCTGTAAGTCAAACGGCCTGGAGCATATTATACAAGGAGACACTTCGTGACTGATTGCTTTCGAGTATATAGCTTCACGAAGACAGTCAATGACACTGACAAGTTTATGAGCCGCCCACTGATTCATCATCTACCAGCCAGTGATGACGGCAAGACCCCCGACAGAATTCTTCTCCAGTATGGGCGTCGGTACTATGTTGGCTTCGGAGAGATTCCACGTGGCAAGCACCTACCGCCTATCACTGAGGCCCAGGCTGAGGCTCTAGACACCCTGCACTTTCTGGGCGAGCGGTTCAGCGTGTCGACCAATTTTGAGAAGGGTGACATGCAGTATGTCAACAATGTGGCCATTTTCCACGCCCGCGACGGCTTTACGGATACCAAGGATAAGCAGTGAGTCATCTTTATAGATGCTGCGTTCCCAACTTTGATCAGAAGCTAATAAAAGCGTCCCTTTTAGGAGACATCTGCTTCGGCTATGGCTCCGTGACCCTGAGAATGCATGGGAGACTCCTGCTGCGCTCGCCTCGAGATGGGAGCGAGTCTACGGTGGCGTGACGCCTGAGCTACAGACATTTCCTCTTGAGCCTCACACTCGTAGTGAGAGCGCAGCGGTGACAAAATGAGAGTCTTAATTGTAGATCAAGGTGAAAAGTCAAGGACCGAAGAGAGGTTGAGGTTCGCCTCCGGCTGGCTCGGGAAGGATGACATCCGGGTAAGCAATACTTGGCAAATACTGCGGTGAGCCAATTAAGTTTTTGTGTGTCCGAGGATAATAGACGAAAGCGAAACTACACGCTGACAAGATAGGCCCAGCCAATGTAATGATGAATAGTCCGATATCCATGTTCAATGCAATACCGTGTCAGTCGGAGTGGAGTCTTAACCAGTGAACGATTCAGGTTCTGATCAGCTGAAGGGTAGGACGTTACGTTTAAGCAAATACATATCCGGATTTTGAACCCTCAGCGGCGCAATTCCGCTTTTTGGTCAGCAGCAGCGGTCTAGAATTAGCTTGGCGTAAGAAAAATATCTTATTTCAGAGATATCTTTGTAAGCCTGGCGAATAAGGGTTTTAGTAAACAGCCCCTTCTAAGTCCAGCTAACTAAATGGGATCAATTACGCAATAACACCCGATCGCTTTGAGCATTTTGGGTAGCAAATAAGCCATAGAGAGTTCTACTGGACGACAATGGTTGGAATATCTTACTCAGAATTACAAGGACATGAATGCTTTTGCACCTTGGTCGACTGGACTTGGTGTAGTTGAAAATGTATTTAAACCTGACCTTAAGCCCGTTCTTCTCCCTAGTTTCTACCATCAAACTATCTGGTTATTACAAACTTCTAAGATAAATTCGAATCAATATGTTCTTTCAATCTTCTCTTCGTTTCCTCCTTATGGCAGCTGCAGCAACCGCTACGCCATTCCTCGAGCCACGAGATGCCTCTGAGGGCTTCACTGGCGAGTTTGAACTCTTCAAGCGCGGAGCAAATCTAGAGGCACGGGATCTCCAACTCGCGGAGGCTCATGGTGTGAACCTGACTGAAAGTAAGCTTGAAACACAATCTCTAGCAGATAAAGCTTTTGCTAATTTAATTCTTTTAGTGCATAAACACTCAGTCCTCAAGCGGCATGATGGAGACCATGTTACTATCTGGGTTCATAGTGGCCTCGAAGATATCGAGGGTCACAAAATCGAAAAACGACAAAGAGCTCGTAACGACGCAGGAGGACGATTCAAAACAGGTGGTCGGTATAGCGACTTCTGTTATTCTCACGATAGGAAGAAGCCAAAGCTCGACAAGCATTCCCCAACTTCAGGAGGTGTCGAAGCCATGAGATCATGGGCGAGGAACACAAAGGGCTACTGGCAGCTTACTGCTGATGATCGGACCTGGTTGGATCTAGTAGTCGCTGGATCCAATGGGGGAGCTAATGCGAAGTACAGGATCAAGATTATAGAAGTTGACACCCATTATATTGGCATGGGTACAGACGATGTTGCGGCTGATGCGGACTTTACTAGGAATGAGAATTTCGTCAAGATCGAGGGCAAATGGAGGAGCGCGGGTTACGGCTGGGAGACCTGTGCTGGTCGAGAGGGAACCTCGCCGAATGAATACCCTAATGATTCGCAATTCTGGGGACGCTGGAAAGCTCGAGTCAACTATGAGATTGGACCTACAGGAAAGAATGTCTAATCCCAATCATGGTTTAGATATCTGTATCTTTCCCTAGTACCTTAGCCAGTTAGTGGAACATGGCAATTTACACATATCACCTTCTTATTATTTAGTATTGGGAATAACGGAAAAGTTCCTAGGTCACTGAGGCTTAAATAAGGTAAGATCGGTGATCTATTTTAAGTGTGTATGTGCATCCAGTTGTAGCTAGCCAAAGGTCGACCTGGCGTTACACTTCTCATTCCTCTGGTCCATAGTCAAATCGGGTAACGGTAAGGATCTAATTTGAAGTTGTTCGACAAGAATGGCATCGTAGCGAAACTTGCTTAGGTTGATAACTACGATAGGTCCTAGACTGGCTGCGGCTCGAATTTCATCCTCGCTTGGTGATTCCAGGAAGTAACTGAATCCCAAATGTTTCCGAATTTCAATGATGAGGTTCTCTAGTTTGGTACTTGCACCCCAGTAATGCTGAAGCGACGACGTAGCATTCCCCAGCTTGTGAAGCCAGATGACACGAACAGGATCGTCTGGTGGTGCAACCTCCACAACTTCCCGAGCCATGTCGATGGAAGAATCGAGATCATCGATCAATGATCTATTCTCGTCTTGCCGTGACATGGTGATGGAGTTTCGATTGACTCTCTATGTGCAGACAATTAGAAAGACTCTTCCAAATTGGCAATGGTCTTGATGTGGGGCTCACAGCAACGGGATCGAAGGCTCAAGAGACCCGTCAAGTAACGGCTTGTGATGCCTAAAGGACGACGCTTAGAAATACAATCTCACGCTTACGCACTCATCCTGCAACCCTTGCACATTTGTGGCTTATCTTTCACCACTCACAGACAATGGTAAAATCATGCTGTAGGCAGACTTGCCAAGTTTCTCCTGGGGAATGATGACTTGCATCTCGGAGTAATGCGGCCTGAAGGCCAATATTTCTTCCGCGAAAGAGTACCATGCAAAGTTCTGGTATGTAATGATACGGGATTGAGGTTTTACGGAGCTTGGGTAAGTAACCCATTAGATTTCATGTTGAGACAGCATGTCGAGCCTCCTTTCTAGGTTCGTATACCCTGCAAATATCCTCCCCGCATCCCCACCGATTGACTAAAAACTCTAAATTATCCCACCCGGATTGTTGATAAATCATCAACTGCCAGCAGAAAGCTCTACCGCCTTCGCGATAGAGACGTCATGAATGGCAGATCACTCGGGTGGCATGTTCTGTGACGATTCCGAACAGGGCTTTGCTGCCAGCTTCGTGAATAAGGCACGGCAGTTCAAGATGCGCAATAGCCGACTTCATGCAAGCAATATTGACTCTTATCTTGTTCTTGAGATCTGGTGACCCAAACGCAGGTACTTATCCCTCAGCTAAGCTACAACAAACATAGCTCAAGTGGGATCCCGTTAGTAGCCTCGGTTGGGGAACTTGGGGAAGAGATCTTCCCCTCCGACTTGACTTCATCAAGAACGATCTCCGCATTTTGAAGTCCCGCATCAACTGCCGAGCTCTCACCCGGTACTTCATTCATGTTTGGAATCAAGTAGGTTCTCAATATTTAATTTGAGCTTCGGTGTCTGTAAGTCACAAGTACCATCACATTTTCTTGCCATAGTTCATTCTAACATTCAGCTTTCAACAGCCAAAATGGAAGAGTTCACTTCATTTGTCAATACCGTAAACGGAACTTCCGTCACTGGAAATGTGACGCAGGGAACGGATCCATCCACAAGACAAAAGCTTTGGGATGTCCCAGTGGCATCGTCTGACGACATCGAGAATGCAGTTTCGGCAGCCAAAACTGCCTTCGCACAGTGGTCTAAGACGTCGTGGTCGGAGCGACAGAATGCCCTCCTTGACGCTCGAGATGTCTTGATCTATCATAAGCCTGCGCTGGCGCAGTTGATCACAAAGGAAGGTGGAAAGCCTGTAAGTGGCACCGTGACTTGGGCTAGCTCAGCCGTTCTGACCCTTGCAGATTCAGTTTGCCACCATGGAAGTTGAGCATTCAATCAACTTCTTACAATTTAATGGTAAGTCAAGTCGTCGCTAAAGGGGCTTCCGACCTAACAAAGTACAGCGAACCAGGAGCCACTTCAAGAGCAGGTGATCCAAGATGACGACGAACTACGATTGACGATCCGAGAGAAGCCACTGGGTGTCATCGCTGCTATCTGTCCCTGGAACTATCCCCTCGTACTCTCTATTGCCAAGGTTGCCGCTGCCCTGATAACCGGAAACACAATTATTGTGAAGCCTTCGCCTTTCACGCCGTACTCCATCCTGAAGGTCGTTGAACTACTTCAAGGGGTTTTCCCAGCCGGCGTTCTCCAAGCCCTCAACGGCGACGACAAGTTGGGACCTACATTATGTCAACATCCTGGTGTCGACAAGATTACTTTTACAGGCTCAACTGCGACAGGAAAGAAGATTGCACAGGTGGCTGGCAATCTCCTAAAGCCCGTCACATTAGAGCTTGGAGGCAACAGCGCCAGTATTGTCTGCCCAGATGTCGATCCAAAGATCGTTGCCCCGCAAGTGGCGATTGGATCTTTCATGAACTCGGGCCAACTTTGCGTTGCTAGCAAACGCGTTTTTGTCCACGAAGATATCTACGACGAGTTCTTGGAGACAATGGTCAACACTGTCAAGGAATGGAAGGTTGCGCCGACGTCAACTCTCGAACCCGGTATTATGCTGGGCCCAATTCAGAACGAGATGCAGTATAATATTGTGAAGGGATTCTTCCAAGATTCAATCGAGAACGGCCACTGTTTCGCGCTGGGCGAGAAGCCAAATGATACTGGAGACAGCTTCGTCATCAAGCCTGCCATTGTCGACAATCCTCCCGATGACGCCCTCGTTGTTACACATGAAGCCTTCGGTAAGACTCACAAATTCCGTCGTTTTTATATTTGATTAACAGTGTGACAGGCCCTATTGTTCCATTGATGAAGTGGAAGACTGAAGATGAAGTTATTAAGCGGGCTAATAACACGTTGTCTGGTCTTGGAGGAGCCGTCTGGTCAAAGGACGTTGACCATGCACAGCGGTTAGCAGACCGCATCGAGGCCGGTACGATCTGGATCAACAGCTTTGAGAAGCCTCTACCTCAAGCGCATCTTGCTGGCCATAAGGAGAGTGGCGTCGGTGGAGAATGGGGTCGACGGGGGCTGAGTGTGTATTGTCACCCCCAGGTGATTCATTGTTACAAGTCCAAAGTATAAAGATGTGCTGCCAACAGATATACGACCCGTTAGTTATGTATAGAGAGTTATGCGGGGCTCATGAACTGATGCAACTCGAAAGTGTCTTGTATTGGTAATTCTCAAACTGATGCGTCTGTTTACATGACCATTTTGAACTCTGGGTCTCGATCATCTCCGTAACCGGTATATTGGTTATGCTTTCCGTTCTTCTTGTCCCGGTTGGTCTTTGCACACCAAAGTACGTTGAGCAAAACACTGTGAGGCCAATGAGTTAGATAATGTGCATGTACAGCAGCCAGTTATTGGATACACTTACGCGACCCACGCATAGCATAGTAACCCTAAGATTACTCTGTGTCCTCTATGGTATAGCGGACCATCCTTCGAAGGATAAACGAAACCTATGACAGAGGTTAGATCCCATGATTGACGATCTACCTTCAACTGGTATGGTAGAGGGGAGTCTTACTGGCAACAAAGCCACCGCAGTTCGCAACAGCCAGCTGCAAGGCAGAAGTTGTAGCTCTCTTGTAGTGGCCGGCGGAGTTGTTCGAGTTCCAGACCAAGATACATGGGACTGAAGCGTACATGCCCAGGGCCATCAAACACGTCATCGCGAACCGAGTGTTGGCTGCCTGTACGTTCGCAATAACAGCGTAGCCAACAATGGCAATTGGCAAAACGACAAGGATGATGAGCCCGCGGACTTTTGTTCGATCGGATATGAACGCAACGAGAACTGAAGACAGACGCAGGTTAGCGGGGGACTATGAGAGCGGATGTGCTTCGCTTACCTGTGACTGGGGTAGCGACAGCGTATGGAATTACACTCCAGAGTTGAGCCTGGTTGGCGCTTGATGCAATGTGGAGGTCGTTGACAATGGTCGGAAGCTAGAACATTCAGTGATGTATAATCAGATGGAGTCAATGATACATACGAAGAGGCCGAATGAGTAAAGACCGGCGAGAATTGCGAAGTAAGCAGTAGATGTGAGCCAAACTTGGACATTAAAGACTCCGCGACGCACTTCACCCCAGCTGAACTTCTCATCTAGTTCTGATACCATGCTATGAAAGGTTGTCAACTTCGATGCATAAAGATGTCACGAGAGAACTTACGTTGTACCGCGGTCTTGTTCCAGACGCTTCACGGCCCATTCTCTCTCCTCCGGTGTGAAATATCGTGCGGTTGTTAGGTTGTTTGGTAGAGTGAAGAACACGATCGATCCAGCAGCGACAGTCTATGATAATGTTAGGTCAAAATGCCTGACAGTTGTGAGAACCAAGACCTACCATTAGTCCCTCAATGATTAGAATCCATCGCCAACCTTCCAAGCCACCTCGTGGCCCGATGGCAGCAAGTCCACGAGCAAGCAAGCCTTTATACTGTCAGGTAAGCAAATTAGGTTGGCCACCCCAGATAACTCACCTCCAAAGGCTCCGGAAAGCGATGCCGCCGTGTAAAAGATACCAATACGCAATGCCAGCTCACCGCGTGTGTATATGCTCGAGAGATAGAGGACCATTCCAGGTAGTAGACCACCTTCTGCCACACCCAACAGGGCTCGTACAGCTGCGAAGCTAGCGAAGTTGCTCACGAAACCAAGACACATGGTTATGATTCCCCAGACCACTGTCAGAGTGGGCAGCCAGATCCTGGGCGACACCTTCTTGAGGACCAGATTGCTGGGTAGCTCGCTGAAGACGTAGGTGGCGTAGAAGACGGCCAGGCCCTGAGAGTATTGTAGGTTGGTGAGACCTAGATCTTTCTCCATGCCGATAATCTTCGCATTGCCGACATTCGTCCTGTCGAGAAAGGAGCACAGAAACAACAGCGCAAGAGATGGTAGTACTCTAGGTAACGTGATCAGTTGGTGACGCGCCCGCTGACGGGTGATGAAAGGGCAAACTTACCGCGTGTCTGTCTTGAACAAAACTCTCCTCGTGAGACGCGCATTGTGCTCAACGTTCTCTTCGAGATGGTCCATCTCCTCGTGCTCAGCCTTGAAGTCCATATTGAGCGGATTGATTCAAATAAGGATACAAAGGCTCTTCAAGCTTGGCAATATGCATATGGCAGCAACAGCATGGACTTGGCAGGAATTATTTAAATGTTTTCCCCAGACTCCAGGTTTGCGGGGAATTACAGGCGAGCGGACCCCATGGTTTGGTCTAAACCGAACTTGTGGGGGATCATCCTTGTTAGAGGTGCCGGTATTCCGAGATGCTTTTCGGCATCCAATAGTAGCACCGCCAAGAAGAGTGCTGCGACCCTTCACCGTAGATACGTAAGCAGGCTAGACCTCTATAGATGACGGTCTGGTAGGGTCGTGACTATGACGTTTCCCCTTCCCGGGCCCAAAAGTAGAGCCGTTATTTGGAGTGCTGCTACCCTGACCGAGTAAGTACACTGGAGCTACGGTTTATACAGACGCCCATTTGATATGGAGGAATGGCATTGCGATTAGTATTCACCTTCACGGCGTCCAAAATTGGCGCCGTTGGGTAATGACCAGAGATTCTGTTTTCCAGAGGCTGACAAATAGATTGGTTGTAGTTGAGAAAAGGCCCTTTCAATATTGATAGTACGGCGGTAGAGACTGTAAAATGCAGAGACTGCACACTAAAGCATACAAAGAGTAACGACTGTAGAGAAAGACAAACAAAAGACCTCCATCCACATCAGTTATCAGCAGCCATCAACAGTGATCCTACTTATCCAACAGCAATGTAAAAAGACCCAAAAGCTCCGCCGCATGAGTTCTGATGGATAAAGCCCCCCTATCATTGCCACCGTGGAGTCTCACAGTCGAAGCTGACCCGCAGACAACACTGCTTGCCAACAACTCTTCTAGTCCTTCATGCCGAGACAGAAGGTCCAGCCACCAACATATGTAGCGTGGGCACCTGAGACGCAAGCACCGAGGGTAACAACAGCCGCAGGCGTAAGAGTACCAGCAGAAATAGCTTCCTCAGTGGCAGCAGCAGCTCCACAGGCAGTAAGGGCAGCAACGTAAGCTACAGTCAACCCAGCGCCGCAGACACCACAGCGAACAGAGGGGCAGCCAGCCAGTCGACGCCGGTGGTCATCTTCATGTTCAGAACGATACTGAGCTATCTTGGAGTCGATTTCCTGCTGCAGTTTCTGGCGGTTGTCCTGACGCTTCTGAATCTTGGCGTCAGATTCCATGTAAGTTTTGAGGTTCTTCTTGACGTCCTCAAGGGCAGCGACTTTATCAGACTGAGGCCAAGACTTGATATCTTTAAGACTGACGTCAAGGAAGTCGGCCCATTTGTCGACGTTGATGGTGGAGACATCAGACGGAGAGAGAATTTCTTTGATGTCGGTTTCTGAGATACCGAACTTAGTGGCTACATCCTTAGCGGTAAGGAGAGCAGTGGCAGTTGCGGTGGCAAAGGCCCAGAAGATGATCTTGGTAACAAGCATTTTGATAATTGTGTTGAGTGAAAGCTCTTGAGGGAAGATGAATGCAAGAGATGAGGATAATGATGAGAAAATAAGGCCAGTATATGATGGATGGTCCCTTCTTATACTTATTTTGTTGGACTACTCACAAGTAACTGTCAACAACGCCAACCGTTTAATCTTGTCGACTTACATGTCTCGTCAAGACTTGCCCAGTTCTCCTGAACGTCGCCTGACAACTAGTTCTCACGAATGACCCATCTCATCGTATAGCTGGATAATCACTCTTCGGCATTTCTGGACAGATTTTGGTTGTCTTTCGGCATCATAGACGCCAAGGAGATAGCTAAGATAGGAGATGTGACGATTCCAAGACTTCGCAAGTAAAAGTGAGGCGATGATCATCTTCGAGGCTGAGTTTATCTTGAGGTATCTATCTCAATTAGGAAGGCAAAACTGCTTCGTAGCCATGAGAAGTCCTTCTATCAAACTTTCTCGAAGATATCGCCAAGCGGCAAAGGATCCGGCAGTCGCAAGAGAGGAGCTCTAGAGACGTACAGAGGATATCGTCGCCTTGCAAATTGGACTTAAGGTTGACAGGATGACGTATAACACATCTGAAAATGGAAGGAGCAAATTAAGCATTGTAGGGATCAGGCCAGGAATAGGTCGCAATCAACAATGCAAAGTCGAAACCCTATTTAGAGTATTACGATGCCGATCCTAGCCGGATGACAAAATATACCGCATATGTTTCATACCATCACTATTAGGAGGATTAACCTTCGGCTGATACGAGATATTTCCAGAAACAAAGTTGAACTAGCTCAACGAATTGTCCACGAATGGCGGAGGAGGTAATTCATGCAAGATATACTAGTCCCTGTGTTTCATATGGTGAACTCAAATGTTAAATAAGGTTATTCCCTCTGGAGAATGCTATGAGACGATCTATGGAAATAAATACGAGCAGTCCACTAAATCACAGCGATCATTACCGGTCAGTCTGAGGTTCCTGAAGCTTAATATCATAGACAAGATGTATTCATCTCTTGTATCAACACGTAGTAAAATGCAGAGGCGTTCACTCTAACAAGTCCAATGTGTAAAAATGACTGCTCAGGGAGTTACACGATGAAAGAGGAAATAAATGAAGAGAATATCGGAAATGAACTGTCCATCACCATGATGACTAGGCTATGATCCTTCTTTGTTCCCTGTGAACAAGTCTTGCTACTTTCACCCCAACTAGGATATTGATAGGAACTCGGTTGTCCGAGCTCTTGATGGTGTGAGGTTGAGAGATACAACATCTTGGCATGATTATCTGCTAATCCTTTAACTTACTACCTGGTGAATTACGTATGTGTGGTGTTCTTCGGGACGGTGACTCGGCAATTTGTTTCTGATAAGAGGGCCAGAAATGATATATAAACTGGCTATAGCACCAACTCTGCCTCTAACAAAAGCATACAAACCACCCTCCAGTTTCACAACCATCTGTACACTTGCAACACTCATTGAAGCCCTCATCTAAACTCACTCTCTACAGAGGTAAGATTTCCAGAGTCATATATCTTACCTGCAGCCTCTAATACTCAGGATAGCTTCACCATGCAAATCCTCACTTCAACCATCTTTATCACCCTCCTCGGCGTTGCCACCGCTTTTCCGGGCCTCACTACTCGCCAGAACTTGAAGAATGGAATTCTCATCTGCCCCAGCGCCGAGCTAACCTTTGCCGACCCGAAAGTCGGCATGGCTTCGGTCTGCACCCGCACTTACAGCTGCCAATACGGCAGTGACGGTATCAAGAGCGGCAACGTCTGGACCAACTCTTGCACCGGCTGCCCTCCCGACCAGAATGTCAACTCTTTCGGCAACTGTGTTTTTCAGTACGTTTAAGACTTTGTTATACTAGCCTAGAAAGGATTGTAGGATTACACTAGAGAGAGACTCGTGGTAGAAGAGAAGGATAAAATGTATTAAAGACCAAAAAAACTAGTAAAATAATAAAAAGCTGTTGAGGGAGATTAATGTCCTAGCCACGTTGCTAAGAGTAGCTGATTGCCTTGAACATGACATGACCCTGCTAACTGAACGGTTTCCCTCAGCCCAAGCTGCGATTTGAGGCAGCCTTTGAAATGAACCATCATACTAGTAGAGCTCTTATGCACGCGACCCCTGAATCTTATTACTTGGCGGCTAGTTAGACGATAACTGCAGAGTAGCAGTTGACATTGCCGATGGGCCGCGGGTAGAGATAAGGTACGCGGCAAGAAACTTTAAAGCAGCTGGTGACGTTTCATCTGTCGATCCCTATGTCTAACTAAAAACACGAGATACTAAATCGAGCAAAATGAAACGACTTAAACTCTTGCCAAAACTCAATTATGCCGATCCAAAGGCGAGGAACAAAAATCAGTAAGCATTACTCCATACGCTTCTTAAGCTAATCTGGATATAGAATAGCAAAAAGATCATTACACACTACACTGCCGTAGTAAAGAGCAAAAGAATGATCACGCTGGGGATCGAACCCAGAATCTTCTGATTCGTAGTCAGACGCCTTGCCATTGGGCCACGCGACCATTTCATGATTATCTAGCTCTAATATTTTCCTATACGCCCCAGTTTGGCTATTCACTCTAGCTTCCACTAGGGGAAAGTGCTATGCAGAGCAACGGTTCGCTATAATAACTAGAGTATAATAGAGTAAGCAGAGTCCTGCAGCTATACTTCGTTTATTATCCCTTTCTGTAAATAACATTAGAGTTAAACTAAAAGAATCTGGTCTTGGGCTTGTCCTGCGGCTAACTTAAACAGGAAAACGACAATCCAACTTTAAGAACAAAAGTTACTGACATCATGAATTCAAGTGAATGTACAATTGAATAACGCGTTTGTACATCTATGTTACGTCCGTGAAGCACATTGAAAGCGTAGGTAGAACGCCAACTTGATTGTGAGGCAAACTTACCCTAAGCCAATTGTGGATATACAGACAGACATGAAAATTTAGATCCACTACGTCATAGTAATTGACAAATTGATCGAAAAGTTCAATTGGCCAAGCCAGACTATAAAAAATAAAGCTACGATAGCATTAAATACTGAGCTTTAATCATATGCAAGAGAGATAAATTTACACACGGCGTGGCCATTCAGGATCCCGCGCCAATTCCATCTGTGCAAAATGAATCGCCTGATCCTCCGGATCCTCAAAGCTCACGACACTCGCTGTACCATTGGGCTTGAAGTAAGGACCATCAACCTCGCATTGCGTATCGTTATCAGGCATAGTTCCATTGTAGAGGAAGGCCCGAACGTGCTTGGCGAGGCATAGCGATGGAACTGCGACTGAGCAATGGCCGTATCCCTTGACCTCGACGATCTTTGAGTCCTTGAAAGCAGCTTCAGCCGATTTAGCGGAGATGAGGGGGCAGACTGGATCAAAAGTTGTAGTGAGGATGAGCAGAGGGTGTGCTGTCTCAACACCGTTGCGGGGAACGTAGTTATGCGTCTTGGGAATGCGCCATTGCTGCTTGGCGAAGAGGTAAACCAGATCATCGGGAGCGAAGACGCTGCGGTTAAAGGTTGGCATAACAATATCCAACAGGGAGTCAAGATCCTGTGGCCAGTGAAGGGGTCCCGCAAGACCATCATTCATCGAGACCGTGTAGAGGGCATCACTATCTTCGCCATCATCCAAACCATAAGCCATCAGAGCCTCAGTCGCGTTACCGTTCATGAGCTTCTCCATGCGCTCGGCAAACGTGCCCCAGAACTGAGGCTTGTATAGAACCGGGAACAGTGCCCCATACCAGATCTTCTGGTAGTCTAGGAGACCGTAGACGCTATTGTTGACATACACGTTCATCGGTTGTTCCTTGAGTTCTCCAACGAAGGAAAGGAACTTGTCCTTGAGGCCTTCCCAAGAGTCTGCCATGGATGAGAGAGGGCATGCGTCGCCGGATTTGATGCACTCCTTCAGAAGACCATCCATGACATTCTCCGTGTCATCCAGGTCCTCCATATCGAAGCGAGCTTGGTACCAGAGGAATTGGTTCACGACTCCATCAATGATGACCCTGTGAGACCTCTCGGGGAACAACGTTGCGTAAGTTTGGCCGAGCAGAGTTCCATAGCTGAACCCCCAGTAATACATATCCTTCTGACCAAGAGCATCAAGAATACTGTTCATATCGGCGGCTGTCTGAGGAGTATTGATGTACTTCCCATGCTCGCCCATAGTATCCTCACAGGCTCTCACATAATTATGCGTCCAGGCATAAATCTCAGCGCCATCCTTGACGATGTCGATATCGTGCACTGACCCAAGCTGCTGCCGCGCTTCTTTGCTGGGATAGCATGACGCGCGAGGGGACGAGGAGTTAATGCCGCGGGGATCAAACGAGACAAGGTGAAAACCGTCGCCGACAATGGTACTCAGTTGTTCTCCACGTCTGTGGAGAAACTCGAAGCCACTGCCGCCAGGACCACCGGGGTTGAGTAGGATGTTCTTGCTTCCATCTTTGCCCCGCATGCGAATAATGGGGACATTGAAGGTCTTGTTACTAGCATCAGGATGAAACTGATCGATCGGCACGTCAATCTTGCTGCACTCTACAGTGCGATTGCTGATCTCTCCGCAAGACTTCCATTCAATGTGCTCGCCTGGGTAAGTCGTGCGATCATGGTCGTGAGAATGCTGGTGGCGATGAGAGCAGCTAGGCGCAAGCCAATGGAATGCAGCGACGGTCAGAATACCAGCACCGAAGAGCTTCCATTTGTTAATGCGTGACTTTCTGCGCGGCTCGGCCCATTCAGGCGGGTTGAGTGAGTGTTTATCCATTGCGATTGTGTTTGTTTGTTGATGATGACTCGATGAAGAGGAGACGATCGTTAAAATGAAACGAGGAGGCTAACGCGTTGCCACGTGAGCATCCTTGAATTCGTCATCACAGCGCGTCGACTTCAGCGTTCGGTTTAGGAAGGTAATTAACCTGAGTTGTCATTTTTCACAATCGAAATTGAAATTTTATCCGCGGACAAGAAGAAGTTGATCTATTTTCCACGGACATGTTTTTATTCTTCTCAGGTCATTCTGAAGGCGACCATGTTGGTGGAGCACTACTCCTCCGATTATGGACCTCCATGCTCGCGACTTAAGGATTCTTCAAGGATCCAGCCTCTTAAGGTCCATATCCCTGACTCAAGTTACACCACAGATCGAGTCATTTGGGTAAATATAATCCACCCGGAAAATATTCTATTTCCCGATCACCCTCTCGGTTATACGGCAAGGCAAGAAGACGTCGTGAATCCATCACCATCATATTTCGTATACGTAATAGAAACCGAAAAAGGGTCACCATATCCGCAGCTGCCAATTATGCGAAAACCACACCGCATCGAGCGCCTAATTTAACCATCCTATAGGAGGAATCAGAGCCCTGTATAAGCTTTCGGCAGCTAATTTATTGGTATGCGCGTGATTTTCAACCGTTTCAGAGATCGTAACTCGTCCCGTTCCGGAACCTTTCTATGAAGATCACTGGAGCCGTGACACCTCCGATGCATACCCGTATATGCGGGTGCACTGCTTCGATGATCTTGTTCCCGCTTAGGAAGATTAATGGCGAGGAAACCTGTACGGGCCGTACCGATCTATCCGGAGGCTTGTTGAGCGGCAGTCGATGGACTAGTTAACTATAAAAGGGCAGTTGGTTTCTATAGTAGTTGGGTTTTTACTCATCAGCAATAGCAAGACATTCTACAATCATGGCTACTTTTATGACTCCGGCTTCTGGGCTTCAAGCGAGCGTCAAGAGGCATCCAGATCTGGCACTGTTCAAGATCCCAGAGCAGTCTCCCCAAGGCACACACTTCAAGGACGTCTCCTTTGCTCAGTTCGAGAGAGATGTCAAACAGACGGCAAAGTATTGGAAGGACAAGCTTTCTAATCTAGGTATTCAAGACAGGGCTGTTGTCGGTGTCTGGTAAGTTAGTATCGTCGTGAATTTGCATCTTCAGCTGATTCCCAATTCAGGTTGAGGGGTTATGCCTACTCCGATACCGTCCACATCCAGGGTCTCAACTGGGCAGGTTACATCCCTCAGCTGCTATCTCTGCGCATGACAGACCCTACAGTCATCTACGAGCTCCTGCAGAAGTCCAATGCTGTGGCCTTGTTGCACGAGCCAGACAACACGTCTCTCTTGAAGGATAGCCCTGTGCCAACATTCCCAGCCGGCACTAACCACTTCGCCACCGATACAACGCAACTTTCAATGGCCCCTTGGCATCCCAGCAATCAAGATGATGTGCTCTTCATTTATCACACGTCTGGTTCGATTTCAGGAATACCAAAGCTCGTACCCCTTACTGCACGATGGGTCGACTACACTTTAAATATGTCAACATATTTTGAAGAGCGGTCAAACAAGAAGAGGGAGAGGATGGTTAGTGTCCACATGTAAGTTCAATGTGAGGGCCTCTAAGTGGTAACATACTGATGGATCGATAGGGGAAGCTTCTGCCACCTTGCCGGATCCGCCCTCAGCTGGATTGCCGCTAAAGAGGGCTCATGTATCATCATCCCAAGTACCCTCCCTGCTCCAGTCCCTGAAGTGCGCACCATGCTTGACGAGCATGGCTTGACATGTGTGTGCATGTTCCCGCCTGCTCTATCTGCCCTATTCAGTGAAGCACGCAAAGATCCATCTCTCCTGGCTTCTCTGAAAAAGGTTGACAATGCCGGCTCTGGCGGGTTGACCCTCGATGTTGCAGATTTGGAATGGGCGCGCAAGAACGGGATCCCAATGTTTAATGTCTTTGGTTCCACAGAAATGGGCCTTGCTTTGATGACGGATGCTAGGAAGAACGACGATTACCTTGAGTGCCACCCTGCTGCCAAAATGGAGTTCATCCCCATTGGAGATACGCTCGCGTCGGGTGAGCAACTACTTGAGCTGGTTGTACCCCCTGAGGCGCCCAACTGCCCAGTCCCCAGCTTTAGGTCCGCTGATGGCAAGTTTCATTCAGGCGACTTGTTTGTTGAGGTCAAGCCTGGCAAGTACTTTTTCAGGGGACGCAATGACAACTGGATCAAGATGGAAGCCTCTCTGCGATGCGATACCATGTCTATAGAAGCTAATGTCATGGAAACCTGTGGCGAGGATCTTGTCAGCGCCGTGGTTGCTGTCGGTGTTGGACGCCCTTGTCCTACTATAATTGTTGAGCCGAAGGAAGAGCTCCTACCAGGTCACAATGAGGGTTCGACGCAGCAGTTGAAGGAGGATATCCTGAAGAGGATCACTCCATTCCATAAGCGAAGGTATACTCATGAGCGAGTCGACGATACGCGATACATCGTTGTTGTTCCGCCGGGAACTCTTCCTAGAACAGCTACGAAGGGAAATGTGCGAAGACAGGAGGTCGAGAAAGGGTTTCAGACGGTGCTGGATGCTGTGTATGTGAAGTAACACTGAAGTTTCTGCAAACTTGGGCGATGATGTCAGATTGCAAAAGCCAAATAAGATGATTGAGCTATTTCAGAAGAGTCCCAAGTATCATGCAGCCACGGTTATATCCGAAACATTGAAACGATCAGCTGTCAGACCAGGGTTGTTCAGCAAAGCCACAAAGGCGGCCGATGCCCTGGATATACTCACCAGTGGATTTGTTCTATTTGCGGCGGTGAGCAGGTAGCTAACCGGTTTACCTTTATTTAAGAGGCTGCCTAAGCGCCTTAGCTTGTCGTATTGCGTATGCAATTTTCTGTGCCGAATCGAGGGAGATCATTTATCTCCATGTGCTTACGTCGTGCCATCATAGCAGAGCAACCAAGCTTGCCTCGTATTTCTGCCACTGCCATTGGGTGTAGAGGTTCTAGACGAGTGGGACCCTGGTATATATGGTCAGATTCTATGTGCCGTAGTACATCGGCAATGAGAAAGTAAAGAAATGAGGTAAAATCCACAGATTTGAGTGGCAGAAATCAGGCAACAGAATTTCCCTCCACAAAAAAGGCGGAGAACAAACTCAATTTCATTACAAGCATTATGGCTCGCTATTCGCTCTTGGTGTCTCGCGAATCGCGGCTTATGCTGAAGGCAATCTAGCTCGCCAACACACTTGCATGGGTACAGTCAGCCAGCTTGGCATAATTCCCCAAATCGGAAGCAGCCGGTGGCGAGGCAGAGTTTAAAATGCACAAGGATGAAGTCTCGTAAATAGTCTTGGAATTGGGAGTTCAGATGTCAGGTTGAAATAAGATGACCGCTAACCGATTCGGGTGAAATAAACGCTTCTGTGTCATCATTTCAACGTTAAAGTTGCTGATTTGGCCAGTCAGATCGATCAATGTATGGGCCTCTTGGTTGAATAGGTTGGGTGTTGGAATCATTGGGGTCAGCCTGGCTACTGACTCCGCCACGAAGGTGGACTCCTTTTTAAACAGGCTTTGATGCTACTTATGTTTCCCTAGTAGCTCATAATCATACACCTCGCACTTGTCAATCTCCGAACCAGAAAGAAAACTTCGGACTAATTCTGTAAATTTTGCATCTCGATTTACGTAGCAGGCAACAAAACGATGTCCGAGTCAAAAAGCCCTAACTATCTTAATCCAATGGGCACTGATACAGGCAAGGTAATTTGCTTACGTTTATGTCAACATGCCCGAGACTAACACGCTCAGAGTCGACGGGAACGTAATAGAGAAGCACAACAACAGTTTCGAAAACGTAAACAAGCTATTGAAGCGGCGAGGGTAAAGAGACTGAAACGACTTGAAGGCGTGGTGGAGAGAATGAGTACGGTGATTGTGGACTTTGCGGACAAGATGCTGCAAGAGGAGATACTGCAGCAATATCCTGTATTGGCGACCGACGTGCAGGATGTCATTAAGGAGGTTCTTAGGCTGGCAAACGAGGCAGGGGACCCCGAAGAGACGAAGTCGAGTGAGCGGTATGAACAGAAATCACCGGAATATGGGGATGACGAATCGGATACACGAAGATCTTCACAGGATTCAGTAAGCCCAGCAGGATCACAGAATTTACTAATCGACATGCCATTTTCCTTCGATCAACATGACATGTTCACGACCCGCTCCCCACCAGAGCACAGCCAACTCAGAAGCTCACCTCAAGCGATATATTCAACAAGACAAAACCCGCTTCATGACTCCCGTTTAACTTCTTTGCCGCCGCCATTCATGGTACACTCGCTGGGCTCTGGCATTTGGGACACACCTACGTCACTACCCTCAGCATCTGTTTCCTGTCCCGCACTACAGTCGCACTTCAATATAGGCTCAAGACTTTCCGAACAAGCAGCCCTAGCTCATACGTTCCTCGATCAGACAAACCTTACGTATCCTGATCCATACCGCGATTCAATAAGGAAAGCTTTATGATACAGAGACCACAATTCGCGATGGATTTGAATGGCCGGACACTTAGCGTTGAAGCTTGCTCTCCTGGTGGCTTCGATGACTGAAAAGCAGCCACCTCATGAAGGAACGTCGATCTGCAAAAGTATAGCTTTCGTTCTATATCTAGCCATGGCATTTATCGATCAGGAGCAAGCAGGTTCGAGACTCGCCGATACGACATCTGATCTTTGGAAAAGTCACCCCCAGCTTTTATATCCTTGAACTACTCCTCGGGTCATCTTCTGCGATTCGAAGTATTCCCTACACAGAGGATTAGTCTTTATTGTCAAGTCATTAGGAAAGTCAAACCTCTTGTGTGCATGTAGCCAGTAAAGTCCCATCTTTTGCAAACATTCGTTGGACAACCAAGGCTCTCCCGTGACCTGCCCAAGGACTTTCCATTTCTGAAACCATCCACTCATCTGCTTTAGTCCGCAGCGGTTCATGGAAGTAGATCCTATGGTCAAGACTCGCTGCCATAGCCATCCTTGGACGCTTAGCCCATTCCTCGATGGTAGACCCCAGCCCCTCACTCTCATTGACCCTTTGAACTTGAGATCTCAGTCTGGGCGGGAATGATGGCACATCCTCTAGTGCGAAGGGGAGTCGCCATATACGGTGAAGTTGTGCCGCCGCGAGAATGAAGTAGCCGTCGGTCAAAAAGGCCAGGGTATGAAGATGAGCGCTAGGCCCACCACTTTCGGGAATAAATCCAGGGAAGCGAAACCACTGGCGGAAGATACGTCGTTTATGTGAGGGGTTGTTAGAAATCGGTTCATCGATCACATCGATCCTATAGCGCTGAAATGGCTCTGTCAAGGTCCATTCCGGCCGTTCTTCACACTGTTCGTCCGGAGGTTCAGGGATCTTGAAAGGGGCAACTGTGTGCTCGACAGTCCCCGAGACTCTCTCAGTCTTCCGAGTGAAGCTAACAGTGATAATGATAATTATTTCGTCCTGCTCACGGCATTCAACCGTACGCGTGGCGAACGTAGAGCCTTGTCGAACTCTTGCGACATGGTACGTCTGTCGGCGATCAACAGATCCAGGATGAAGAAAAGTGCATTGGCAAGAATGAATGTGAAATTCTCTCGGCACAGTCTTTTGAGCAGCTGCGAGACTGAGAGCAATTACAGAACCGCCGTAGATACCTCTTCCTGCGGGAGGCAACCACTGCTCGTAAGCATTGGTAAAGACGTCCTGCATTCTTAGTCTCGGGTCAAAGAGGTTTAGAGCTTAGACTTACCGCCCCTAAGTCCTTACGTTCCGCTATTTCAAAAATGTTGCATCTAGGGCTGGCCTTTTCGGGCACAGTTGAATTTGGGCTAACCATGACTTGACGATACACTTAACAACGAGGAGTCAGTGCTATGTAAGAAGAAACCAGTGCGATTTTGGTTCTTGGCGACAAAAGAACCGAGGTTCGGCAATCTACACTCCCCACTCTACTCCCAGCTGACTAGCACCAATCTAGAATACATCCCCTGTCAAAGGTGATGGATGTATGGAGTGCTCAAGAGTAGATTTCAGGTTTCAGCGATCATGGAAAATGTCATTACACAACATTGCCTATACATATAGCCATCTCATGGCCCAGAGGCCGCTACCTCAGAATAGCCCATGTCAATGTCTCAATCCTTCTAGTGATAAGAAACGAGAAAATTGCCTATTGCGAAACGCCAGACCCTTACTCAAGGCAAGTCATTAGTCTCCTCTGGCAAGGGACTTTGCCAAAAGGCTCTGGTCTGCTTCAGTTCGTAGACCCTGCTGAGCAGCTCTCTTAGAGTTCTCGACCCCAGAAGAAATGGCCGCGGCTATCTCAGAGGAGACAGAAGGCAGGGTCTGCTTCTTCTCGTTGGTCTCAGACACCCTGGTCTCCATATTCCTTATGGTCTTCGATTGTCCCTGTAGGAATGTCAGTTTCATGGAAGGGGCCAGTCATCTCATGTTACTCCTTACATCTTTCGCTTTCCTGGACATCTCATCAAGTGCCCTCCTGGAAAATTCATGTGTCTCGCCTGCTTTCCTGCTGATCATCCTCGAGTCCATCCCCATGCCAGCGAAAGATGAAAGTTCATCCACCATACGCAGCATAGGGAAGATACTCATTTGCGACATCCGGGCCCACATTGAAGCGTAATCGGCAAAGGCTGAGAAGTAGGATCGGATGATGGTAGTGCTATTTAGGATGCACTAGATCACCAGTTAGAAAGGTCCATTGCATATGAAGGTCGACTCACGCTTCGCTTAAAGTCCAGCATGGAATATGGCCCAACCTTATCTCCGTCGTTGCCAGCCTTGATGGCATCAACATATGGGTTGACATATTTCTCTGTGACAAATCTAACGGCTACCGAGATTGCGCTGAAGAATCGCACGAGGTTTAAAATCTCAGTCTTGATCTCCAACATCGTGGCGATCGCCTGGACCAAAATCTCCTTGATCGCGTTCTAGGATTCTTTGTTAGTCGATAGCTCACATATCATATTATATACTTAAATACGTACCATTTCCAGGCTAGAGTTTTTGAGACGGTCCAGCTTGGCGTTGACCTGATTCAGTCTTTCTTGCTGTCCAACAAGAATTTCAGTGGAGTTTTGGTAGGTATCTCGTGTGGCAGTCAGGGCGTCAGACGCTGTATGTAGCCTAGTCTTAGCTGATTCGAGGACTGCCTGGGCTTGAGCGGTTTTGGTTTGAAGTTGTGCTGCTTCGGTATCAGGATTATTGCGTTGACCGAACACGGCGCTCTGTTCGATGGTCAGTAATTGCTAGTCCAAATTTGATCAGGGAAGCGTACCCCGTTCGCAATTGATCCTAGGAAAGACTTGGCGGTCGCGTTCATTGTGACCACCATCGCGTAGTTACTAAAGAAATCCTTCTGCCAGGCTTTGACCATCTCGGAGTCTTTGTTGGGTGCAGTGTATCCAGGAGACTTGCCAGCTTGCTCTAATTCGGCCACGATCCCGTTTGCAATCTAAAACGAGTCAGCCAGCTGATGGACGCAGCGAGAGTGAATTTACCCTGCAAGCCGAATCCAATGCGGACTTGTACCGTTGGCTAGGTTCCGAACTTGAGGCCAGAGAGCCGAAAGACTTCTGCGAATGCGCAAGCACCTTCGCTGCGAAGGCTGTGGCCTGGCCAGCCTTGTCCCAAGCAATACCATCAGTGGTGCCAACAAAAGCAGTGTTGAGCAGTTCCCAGTAGATCAGATCCCGAACGACCTGGCTGTAAGCAGGATCGTTTACATCCTTGGGCTTACTTGCACTTGGGACAGGCATGGCTTGATTCAGAGCAGTGGTCAAGCTGTCTGCCAGCTTTTCGACAATCTGCCGCCCAACAATATCCCAGCTAAGTACATTAGTTGAAGTCTTTCAAGGTTGGATAGTCGCAGTACTCACTCTTTGGGAAAGCCATCAGAAGCCTTTTTGAATGCCTCAGTTGCTGCTTCCAAAGACCTCTCCAGTTGATTCGTAGAAATATTCTGTTGGTAGTCAATCGATGCCCCAGCAACAGCTAACTCAATGTCCTTCAAGACTTGTTGATCCTCAGAAGTTGGATCTGCTGTGGCACAGGCCTGATGGAGCTCAGAGGCATGATTAATCCACTCTTTGAACTTCCCGTCCATCTCCTTGGAGGAATCCAGACAGTCCCGAGATGCATAATTCCAAGCTTCCATCTCCTGTATAAGGAGGTTTCTGGGAGCTTCTGGGTCGGAAAGTGCTTCAAGGATGTTCTCAAACTAGGAAAGTCAGAAAGATGAATTGACAATACTACTCGCACTTACCTTTCCATAGACTGCCTCAGAAAGCATGTTGATCTTACCCATCTGCTTGTCGGTCTCCATAAAGGCAAATCGACCCAGATCGACACACTTCGAGAGGTTCGCCTGGAGCCTGAATCCGGCAAAGTCACTTGGCCGAGTTAGATATCGTCCTATACCATGTTCTCTCGGAATAATCCACATACCTCAGGTACTTGAACCCTTCTCTTGGGGGTTTAAAGGTGGCTTTGGCCGTCTGAGAGCCAGTGGCGACAGCACAAGCACCGAGGGCATTCAACGCCACTGGAGCTGGCATGATGATGTTCTCCCATCTGTATTGAGATGACAAAGATGCCTTTGACTCTCCAGACATGCGACTGACTACACCAAAGTCCTCTCTCTTGGCGAGGACTTCGACTTGCCGTTGATTGAGAGCCATTTTGATGCGAAGTGTCTTAGTAAGATGAGTTTGGCTGGCTTGATTGCTTTGATAAACAGTGGGAAGGTGAGATGGCAAGCTTGGGACTCACAAGGGGATGGGATAAGGCTAGGATTTTGTACTTACAATAGAGCTCTGCTATGAAGATACTTTGTACTTGGGAAACAGCGGATATCTTTTGCTCAACCCTCTCGCATCTAAAACCAGTAAGTCTGAGCTGCGCACTACAGCTCAGGCAGACGGCCTCCAGACCCTCCCCTTCGCCTATCACAGTTCATTACCCCTCCTCTGATCTAGATTCAGCTACGAACGAGTGGAAAGTCCCCAATAGTCCGTTCAATTAATGGAGGTCTCAGGCTCCAAAGATCGCCGCGCTAAGATAGTCTATGCATAAGGCTGGCTGGGATCCCAATACTGAGCAACCGTTGGTCAACGTGGCTCGCCGATCTTCCGAAACAGGATATGTGCATGAATTCAGCGATCTGGACCTGCAATAGGAGTCTTTAGCTTCCTTATGAAGAGCTGGAGAGCCAGCGTTAATCCATTTATGTCTGTCCAGCTAACCTTGGCGGGGATGCTAGTTCGTGCTATCAATCGATAGTCTTACGCACGACTCCACATTGAGTTAACTCGTCTGAGAGCTGCATGGAGGCGAGCTATCCTCTCGTCAGCTGATGGATTGACTTTCAGATCTTCAGCCGCAGGGCGAAGCTATGGTATGCCACATGCGAAGCGTACGTGACGCGTCGATATCTTCTTTGGCTGGCTGATAATGAACTAGTAGCCAATATATCGAGGAGCGGATCCTATGCCACTTCTTGTAGTTTGAAGTCAATGTGCGGCTAGTAAAATAGATTGGCCGATATGAGTCTGGAACCATGACGACCGACGCCGATAGGATGGGACGCTGAGTCTCAGATGCGGAGTTGGTGAATAATATCGTAGTTCATCGTATTCTCGGCCTCTTCACTCACGCACACAGCCTTAGTTCAGCAGGTTGGTTGCATCAATGCGGCTGCAAGATTAAGCATAAAATCAGACCTCATCCTCAAGCTGTTCTCTGATCCGACTCCTCAACTCATCTCTCTTTCTCTAATCATGATTCACCCATCTATCTCAACTCTCCATCAATCATGTCTTTCGCGTCACCTTGGGAATCTATGCTGGCTCAGATGGGCCAGGATGGTCTTCGGTTTGCTCAAGCGATACCCGCGATGCAAGCAAACGCAGTCTTCGCAGCTGCTGGGGGGCCCTTCCAAGATCTCGTTCGGAGGCTTGAGGTCTTCAAGCAGAAGGTAGCTACTCAAGATGCCTTTCTCCGATCCGGTGTTAAAGAGAACTTTTCCATGGCCATCAATCGCCTGGAGGTAGCACTCCTCCAGCTGTACAAGCTTGCCGTCTTTATCCGTGGAGAGTCTGGTGGGGATGACTTGCAGAAAATGGCTATCCTTGAACAGTGCTCTCGAGCATTTTCAGACTGCCAAGCTGCCTCTCAGGCTGGCTTTGATCAGGTGCAGAGCATCTATTCACAGGTGAGTAAGAAAGGGTAGCGTTGGATTCTCGATACTGATTAGTTTAGGCTGCTTCTTTGAATGCCGAAGAAATCCAGCAGCTGCAACGGGAGGTCGAACGTGCTTCGGAGCAAACTAAGATGGACTGGGAGAACGGCCGTCGTCAGATGGATCAATATCAAGAAGATGTTGTAAGATATTCTCGCCAGTTGCAGGATGCTTCCAATGCTTTCCGTGAAGCACACGATAACGCGCGTGATCGTGATATCGGCAACGACATTGGGAGGGTATTCTTTGTAAGTTTCATCAATCTGGCAGGCGAACCATCACTAATACATGCTACAGCCTTTTGGTGGTGCTTTTGGTGACATGGAAAACAATCAGCAGAGAGTTGAAGAAGCTAGACACAGAGTGAATGCTGCGCAGGACCAACTTCAGAATGCCCAACACGCTTTCATGCAGGTTGTGAGCCAACAGAACGAACTCAACATGAGGCGTGCCGCTGTTGATCAAGTGGCTCAGCAGCTTCCTGTCCTCCAGGCGACGGCCGATGCACTCAACAAGCAGTCCGCTGCACTCCGGGCTGGGTTTACTGAGCTCAGGGAGAAAGCCACACAGTTGGCACTCCTCATGAACGATATGAGGAACGGAGCTAGAGACACGGGCGCGCAATCTTGGGGCAAGGATAGGTATGCGGAGGGTATCCTCAGACTTTGCCAGATGGCACTTATTGACGGCCGTGTTTGCGACGAAGTCGAGACTATCACCAACGAGATATCTAGTGGATACACTGGCCAGGTACCAGGCAGTGTTGCCGACCTCTTGGCCAAGGTTGGACAGCTTGCTAGGGATGTAGCGCAGAAGAGTATTTCGGGGTAGTAGATGATCGAGGACAATTATAGTAATTGTGTTTATTACTTAGCTTTTGGATTGTAAGAAAGATATCTATAGCAGTTATGCAAGCTCAGTTCATCATCTATAGGTCTACCCACTCAACATCCGGTTTCGAAACCATGAACATGAGTAGTAGCAATAGAAGAGGCCGAGGAGCGATCCAAATGCCATTGCCTATAGGCCTGTTTGGTGTCCGTCTCAACTACATACGACCATACCTGCAGGAAAATACGGGATCCCGTCTGCTCTCCCATAGTCAAGCCTCTAAGGGGCGGATCAGTAGTTGGGTCGGTGACGACCAGCGAATCCCCGCTGTTGTATGTTTTGCATTTTTGATGAATCTTGGTGGAAATGTTGTGTTATATTGTTTTGCCGCTGGTTGTGGCATATGCATGGT
Source organism: Fusarium ramigenum (assembly GCA_013186855.1). NCBI lineage: Eukaryota > Fungi > Ascomycota > Sordariomycetes > Hypocreales > Nectriaceae > Fusarium > Fusarium ramigenum. Next base: position 78,563 of record JAAOAT010000405.1, read on the forward strand.
CTATGGTTGGTCAGTCTGGCTAGGTGAATAAGCTATGGTTAGTGACTTGTGCCTGGACAACTCAGACTGCTACTAGTGCCATAAAACCATTAAGATAATTCCCTATTGCAGAAAGACATAGTATGATCTCCTCTCTTCTTGCGCATTTTTAAGACCTAAGGTTGACCTGAATAATGGTTTTGCTTGACATGAAGTCTGTAGATATAATGCTTCCTCACGCTTTGACCATGCATGATCTGATAGGTTGTATTTGTATTTTCAGGCTCGACCAACAAGAAGGGCAACATACCTTGCAAAATGAGACCAACAGCTTATTCCCAATTCTCAACGAGTCATGCCAGTCTCATGTGAACTTCATGCCAAGAACAAAGCTACTACATTCCAAGCAGGCATCGATCATCGCAACTACCAATATATCATTCATCTTTGATGCCATATGCACGCGCAGGATGTTGTCGCTGTTGGTAGCAAAGATATTTCTTCAGGTAGTTGATAAGTACCGACGGGGCCGAGATAACCGTGCCGTAGTATCCGAATTCACAACCAACACGAACAAGAGCAGGTCAGATATGCAACTAGCCAGTAGCTGCCTAAAGTAAAAATGCGCGCCTGAATGATTCTCAACAAGTTCAAATACTCACGTTTCAACCGTTCTCGAGCAAACAGCGCATCGATCGTGTGCATTCAAAAGTATCTGAGCCACTCAAGTCTGCGTTCGATATGGTCCCTACCTTCTTGAAAGCCCTTGTACTTCTGGCCCTCGGCCGCGGTTTTGCCTCTGCCAACACGTTCGATTACGGCGACAGGGACGGCAGCCTATTCCTCGACCTTTCAATCTCCGAAGCCCAAAGCAAGCGCCCCGAATGGGGGCTCGTCGAGCCTTGGACCAGTGACTACATTTCAGCCCTTGAAGAGAACAGATACGGTGACGCTATTTGGGCGCGATATCAGATGTTTGGCGATACTTCGAATGGCACTTTCTTGCAGTATCCCCAATGGACAGTTCGCGAAGCGATTGAGGAGGATGCTATTGGATACCGAGTTCGTGAACGAGATATTTGGAAGCACGCCATGGCTTTCTACGCCAATTCAAGCCAGAACACACAAAGTGATATACTTGATCTCATTTTCGACGTCGACAGCAGGAACTACTTTCGACTACGTAAGTTTCGTAACCTGTTAATCGACAGTGTTTTACTCACAGGATGAATAGTTATAGACTGGTATCGATTGCATAAGCGTTTCCAACAAAGCGAACACGTCCTTCCAGGTTGCGACTGTTCGAAGATTGCCGAAGATGAAGTTGACTCAGTTCAAGAGCTCAAGTAGTTGGCTTTGATGTCGCCTTGCTTCGAGATGCACAGTATCATAAGGGACATGCTCACTCAGGACCTCGATCCTAAATCACTCAGTTTACTTGATCTAAGTTCAGGATAAGCTTAGTATACCTTTCCCTAGTCTATCCTGAACCTTATCCCAATGTCTGATGTCTTGCTCCCTGAGGACATGGGAATTCTTCGCTCTTTTACTTTGGCCAACAATAACGGGACTTTATCTGTACTCCCAGACCGGTCTGGCTGCTTGGAAAAAGAAGCTAGATAGTTAGAAATATCCCCGGCATTCATGCATAACGCCTTCCAAAGCCTGGAGTTAATTGGTATTATTCAGTGTGTTGGCTTGAAATGTCTAGTCGAGATATCATAAGCGTTAACTATCAATCATTTCCCGGCATTCATACGGGCTCCTTGGTTGAGCTCTTGACTTCTTCATTTGATAAGTGTCGTTGTTTTGGCGTTTTCCATGTGTTCCACAATCTCACAGGTAGCTATCAGTGCTTTCGAATCTCAGATACTTTTTTTAACATGTTTACATGACCGAAAAGGCACTGGGGATAGCTTTGAATAAAAAAGCTCAATTTTTCAGAGCCTGTTCCAGAACCACAAGAAATCCGGTGATACCAGGCTGACCTTATCTCAAAATGTGGTGCTATGCGACTCCATGCAGCGCATATAACTACTACTTGAGGCAAGGTTCCAGAATTGCGAGGTTTTGTCATCCGATACCAATCCGTTGGTCACATCATGCAAGACAGGGATTCATTAGTCTGGATATCTTATCTGAAGAAACCCACGCGGTCATTCAAAAGATATTATTCGTTGGATCTGTTGTCAATCCATGGCAGCAATATTTCGCCAGAGTTGGACATTTCAGATCTTACGTTACGATGACAGCTCACGTTCGAATCACCAAGTTCACCGCTCTGTAGATTGCATCTTATGTTCTTTTTTATTTCTATTATGAGAAGCTAATATACCGTTGCACACATGTCTAGAATCAATGACGCCCTCTTTTTCCACGCTAAAATGTTGGGTCCTCTTCCTTGATAGGCTTCAAATCGCCCTGACCCTTGAACACCTCCAGAATCTTAGCCTGCTCCGTCAAAATAAACCTATCAGTCTGTTTTCCAATATTCGCCAACTCCTTCCACCTGTTGAAATCGGCTGGGTTTCTCTTGTCACCATGAGCATCTTCTGCGTGCTCCCAATGGCCCTTTGAGAAGCCCAGCATGCCGCTGATTGTCTTATTGGTGATGTCGTAAACAAGCGATACAATTGTTCCGGTCTCTTCGAGCCAGTTGATCTGCCATAGCTCTCCTGGTCGGATGCATTGGTATGCTACGGTTTGGTAGTTGATGCGGCCAGCCATTGGGCCGCCGTGAATGGCGTAGACGACTCGGTCGTCGGAGAAGAACCAGATTTCATAACGCCATTTCTCTGGGTTTCCTTCTGCATCTGTGGCGTCGTAGTCGTAGATAAGATGAGTGTTGAGGATATCCTTCTCAAAGGTTGGATGGAGGGGAGTGTTTGTCTGGTATCGTGGCAGAGACATGATGAATAATATTAAAGTCTTTTAATGCGGCTTCTAAGAATTTGGAATAATTCCAGAAGATAATATGAGATACCTCTCGACTACTGCCAAGTATTTATACTCTGCACGATCGCCTCGCTTAAGTGGGTTGATCTCTTGGTACGACGGAATGTAATCGTAACATGATCCATCCTCTCGGGAAACCCGGACAGTAAGTTCCCACTAAAAGTGCCAAACGGATCAATAGGAAGCAAGGATCAGTTTGCTAACGTGTATATCCGAGAATCGATCTCAAGACAAGATCCATTATAAACTCAATTGATATCGTATGATGTCACCATGGGACTAGCAAAAGCATCCACAAAGCCACCGCAGATAACACCATCGACCTCGGTCTGATGATGTCGGCAGTGAGAGTCGGTAGCACAGAATAGCCTCATAATTTTAGCGGTCTGCACTTTACTCAATGTCTCGTACAAGACGGACCGTTACCCATGGCCAGAGGTATTTCTTCTGCCACCAGTTCAGGCTGCAAATATTAGGAGGTTCATAGCATTTTTAGTTTTACGCAATTCACAAGCTCTTTCGGCCTGCAATACGAGGATGCAGGGCCCAACTTCCTCCAACCACAGCCAGGTGCTTCTCATCCATGAAGTCGGCTGGACTGTGTCAGAGAAGAATGACATAGAAGCCTGTTAGAAAGGGATCGACAAAACTCACCACTATATCCGGGATAAATATCCATTGCCTTGAATCCCGGTTGCGGCGCGAATAAAGTTCTCGTCCACTCAGCCGCACCACCAGTATCACCCAGTCCACAAAGATCACCGTTGTGAGTAATTCCTGTTGGATGAAAATTCTGAACCCCAGAGTTTGTGTCCGATAAATCAACAAATATGGCCTTTGGATCGGTATGGAATTGATGGTTCACTTTGCTGTCCGGGGCTTTACGACGACTCTAAACATACTCGTGTATGCTCCGTAATTCGTGGAGCGTTGGTAAGCGAGCACCAGCCCATCGAGAATATTACTGACTGGTCGACCTTGTGCCTCGATTTGGGGGAAAGTGATATCGTATGGCTCGCGCTCATTGTCCCACGCAAAGAATCTGTTTGGCCCATCATCACTTTCAGGGTCATGGTATCCGATGGTGAAAGTCTGCTCGGGCACCTTGATCCATGGATTCTGGAGGCTTCGTGAAGCAGCTTCTTTTGCGAGCTTTGCGAAGTCTGACCTGGGCAGATCAGGAGGAGGAAAGACGTTGGGACTTTGAATCGTCATGAACAGGAACGTTTCCGCATGAAGACCTGCTACATATCAGCACCAAAGCCACCAGCTGGTGAAAACAGACCTACCCTCATGTTCGAACCCTATCCAGAGTGCTCGCCCCAGACAGTGATCTGTGTAAGGCCTTTCGCTCTGATAAAACAATGTGATTCGCTCTTTCACGCGCTCTCGATATCGTAGAATATCTCCAAGGCATGGGAAAACCTCTGGGAGTTCGCTATGGTCATGACATTTGGAAGGATCATCAACATCAGCATCTATGCCACGCTCAAAGATCTGATGATAGTATGCCGGCTCACTGGGCTTGCTGTTCGTTGCTCGCGCAAGGTAAATATCCTCGCTAACTCCATTATTAGCCAAATTTGAGATGAATAAGTTGGAGTCTGACAAGGTTGGAATATGGCCAAGGTAGAACAGCAACGGGTTCCGTAGAGGTATTGGCTGTTCCATCAAGGCTTCGGGCGATATCATTTTCGTCGTCACAAGATCCCAGACGCTCCATAATTGTTTCCATTCAGCCAGCGAAGGCACCGGTGCTGGAGCGTACTGCTCTGGTTTCGGCGGGAAGGCGTATGGATTCTCCGATTCTATTGTGATTTGGTCTGCAGCCATTGTAAAGTCGAGATCGGCCAAACGAGAGGTCCGACGATGCGCAGGGATATCTTGAGCTCTCGGGCCCTCGGCCTGCCCTGTAATAGCAACGTCACCATCCACCAAGCTCCCCAGCAACAGCTCAGTCCTGAAGCTAAGACACGGCTTGTTCCTCCTTTCTAGTCTGGTTTGGCCTAGTGTTCTGGAGACTGGAGCTAGTCATCTCAAGCATAAGACTTCCGATAGGCCCCAAGTAGTCAGTACCCATACTGATGCTGACAAGTGAAAGGACTCAGTGACCGTGATGTCATTGGCGGTCAAGAGCATGTCGTGTGCAGGGCAAATAGAATTGAATGCTTCTTGAGCTTCATTTGTCGAGCAGCTGGTCGATAACAAATTGCTGAGGAGATTATTGTGAGACATGATGACTGCAACTGGATCTATTTTAGCGGTGCCCATCAATCGCCATCTTATCTCGATAAGAACCCAGACAGTACTCAAGGCCGGGTATATACGATACAACCTCAACAACTCGTGAACGTCTTGCTACCACGTAGACCTTGAAGCAATAATGGCAATGCGTTACTGAATAGGCGTTCCCTAGCCATATCAGCCGCCGACTACCAACAAGTCTCATGCGTCACTTGGCGTATGTCTATGTCAACTGTTGAGCGTGTAGCCTTCATCTGCCTATTGGAGTGCCAACCAGTTAATATTTGACATGACTGTTGGAAAAGCCTGACCTAGTCCATTTTTTGGGGAATTCCTAACCTCCTTAATGAACTTCAGGGCCAGTACGAGTCATGCAACATATTGCTTTTCATTCGTATGAATGCCATACTCAACTCCTCAGACTGAGACAAAGAGTCGCCCAAGGTTGCGAAGGGGAAGAGGGGACTGACGAGGTTACCTACGTTATTGATCTTTCAATCTGATCGATCTTCGACGCGGCGAAACTAGAGAGAGCAGGGAACGTATAAGTTCGCGAAGAGAGGCGCGTTGTCGTATTCAGGCCAAGGTCTAGGCTCGGTTTGACATTCGGGCATATTATTCTCTAAAAATGGCCATCGTGACACAGATTCGGAATACACAGGAAGAAGCGATTCTATTCCGTATCCTTCCTTATAACAAATCACTAACTCGCGATGTCTAGTAATACGGGGGGAGGCGGAACAAGACAAATTCCAGCCAGATCGATGTATGACGTGGGTTGACTAAGAGTCGAATCATGAGGCTGCTTATAGCACTATGCATACATTCTCAGTCGGTGGGATGGTTTTTTGATGACAGATCATGGAATCATATCATTTTGTCGAAGGTATTTAAAGAGTGCGTTTGCGCATCTCCGCGGGATTCAGCATCTCCAAGGAATGACACGCTCGGTCCGCAGGCCATCGAATTTTCTTGTGTATTTCTGTAAATTCAACTTGAAGAAATGAAATAAGTTTGATTGAGAAGAAAGTGCGGAATGATATCTGTAGTTGCTCATACTTAAACAACTAGAGAAAAGAAGGGTTTGGTCAAATTTTACTGCGAATAACGTTCATAAAGTAGGAGTCTACGCGTGGCCGTGAACTCCCGAACAGTACGACCATCATTGACAAGTAATAGTGCCGACATTTATAACACCCATTGCAGGTGCCTAACAATCCGACTCGTCCGCCCAATTACTCATGCAGCGGAAATGCCATCTTCAAGCATAAGCCGAGACAGATCGGAACTTGATTGGAAATCAATTGCACCTCGTGATCTCATCGAACACGGATGAACATGGAATACTTCAAGGCCCATTACTCCACATTCGATTTTCGCTTCCATGAAATATAAACCTCCAGCATCTCTCATCGTTGTTCCCATCACCATGGCTACTACAAAGCTTCAATTCGCACTCCACAACAAAAGAGCACTCTTCAGTCTACAGTGTTTCAATAGAACCTACACAATGGCATCTGACGCACCAAGCTTCCCTTTCTCGCGCGCCTCTGGCCCCGAGCCACCAGCCGAGTTCGCCAAACTTCGAGCTACGAATCCCGTTTCTCAAGTCAAGCTTTTTGATGGCTCTCTCGCCTGGCTCGTCACCAAGCACAAAGATGTCTGCTTCGTAGCGACTTCCGATAAACTCTCCAAGGTATGATCTGATATGATCTGATGAACACATTTGGTTCTGACCTGGCTCAAGGTCCGCACTCGCCAAGGTTTTCCTGAGCTTAGCGCCGGTGGAAAGCAAGCAGCCAAGGCAAAGCCGACATTTGTCGACATGGATCCCCCAGAGCACATGCATCAGAGGTAAGCCCCTTAACACGTGCATAGCCAGATGAGCAGGGCTGACAAAGATTGAAGGGGCATGGTTGAGCCAACCTTCACCCCGGAAGCGGTCAAGAAGTTGCAGCCTTACATCCAGAAGACTGTAGATGATCTACTGGAGCAGATGAAGCAGAAGGGGTGTGCCAATGGTCCAGTTGACCTTGTGAAAGAGTTTGCTCTCCCTGTCGCCTCCTATGTAAGTCACGGCAGACCTTTCTTGAAAGGACATGCCTCATATCAGTCTAGATCATCTACACACTTCTCGGAGTTCCCTTCAAGGATCTCGAGTATCTTACGCAGCAGAACGCCATCCGCACAAATGGCAGCTCCACTGCCCGAGAAGCGTCTGCCGCCAACCAGTAGGTCAAACTGAGAGCCACCTCAACATGTTCATATCTGACATTTGATAGGGAACTCCTTGATTACCTTGCAACTCTTGTCGAGGAGCGCCTCGTAGAGCCTAAGGATGATATCATCAGCAAGCTCTGCACTGAGCAGGTCAAGCCTGGAACTATCGACAAGTCCGATGCTGTGCAGATTGCTTTCTTGCTTCTGGTCGCTGGCAACGCAACCATGGTGAACATGATTGCGCTGGTACGTGGCTTCGTTCATATGTCTGTCGTTCATTTGCTGACACTTTTTAGGGCGTCGCCACTCTGGCTCAGCACCCTGATCAGCTGGCACAACTCAAGGCTAACCCATCCCTTGCGCCCCAATTCGTCGAGGAGCTATGTCGCTACCATACTGCTTCTGCCCTCGCCATCAAGCGCACTGCCAAGGAGGATGTCATGATCGGCGGCAAGGCAAGCACAAACCCTTGCTTCAGGCATAGAAGAGTGCTGACCCCATGCTAGCTCGTCCGCGCAAATGAAGGCATCATTGCGTCCAACCAGTCAGCCAACAGAGACGAGGAAGTGTTTGAGAATCCTGATGACTTCAACATGAACCGCAAGTGGCCTGCCCAAGATCCTCTCGGCTTTGGCTTCGGTGATCACCGATGTATCGCCGAGCATCTTGCAAAGGCTGAGCTCACAACTGTGTTCTGTATGTATACATATCTTCAATGTTTGGGATGCCTACGACTAACGGGCGGCAGCAACACTATATCAGAAGTTCCCAGATCTCTTCCACTGGAAAAGATCAACTACACGCCTCTGAACCGGGATGTCGGAATCGTGGACCTACCTGTCACTTTCTGAGGATATCCAGGGCAATGGATATGGCCGTTTTATTATATAGCTCTGATTAGTACCCGAATAAATTTTCTCTCCTCTATTCAGGTCAGCCTACGAACGATGCTTGTTCCTCCAAGCTCTCTATGCGGAACGAGTTTGTAGCATTGCTAGATGAATCCATGAGTCTCATGCAGTAGTGATTTTATCTTTGAGTATTGAAATTATTATATTAGAAAGGGCTAAAGTCTAGCTTCTTGATCACTGGCAGTCATTATCCTATGACACTCCGGCATTGCTAGCTTGCCTCTACCACTCAGTCAAAAAGTCCGATCACTCTCTCCATCTCCCACCACCACTGTGGTTTCAACTGTCTTGGTGATGCCATGCGGCTCAGGGAATGTTGCTAGATGAACTTGTGATCCGTTGTTGCCCTCATTGCTCTCAAGATCTTTACCATCTTTACCCATTCTACTCATGATGTTACTTCCGCGAGTTGGGACAGGTGGACCGGTAGTTACAACTACACGAGACGTAAGACCATAGTTTGTTGGGTTGGACTTGTCCCGGCTGCTAGAATACCATCCCTCTCCCTGACTACGAGAGTTACCTCGGACGACCTTGGAGATTAGGTTTGCCATGAGAAGTTCTATATAGAGCTTGACGATATATGCAAGAGGGGCAAATTGGACGTATCTACTCTAATGTTAGCTATGGTCTGCCCGCAGTGTGCGATATACTTACAGGTAAGGATCTGGTAGACTGAGGAACCCAAGAAGGAGGACGTCCATCGATGTCGAGATAAACACCATTCCAGCGTTGAAGTTGAACAATCTCCAGTATTTATTCAGGCCATCGGCAATTAGCCGATACCGCACCAGGTACAAGAAGTACATGTTGAGTGCCAAGTCAATTACGAGGAAGAACGTCTTCTCACACTTCTCGAAGATCATGTTCGTATATTTCTGCGACGGTGTAGCAGTGTCGAGGTGTGCAACAGTGAAGATGTAGCAGACAGCCCCATTGACAAAGAGAATGCAGACCACGAGCCCCCACTTCAGGTTCCTCGCTCGGCGTCGGTTCGTCATAATCAAGGACACTCGGTTGGCGATGATCTGAGGGAGCAGTTGCGTCTGGATCGACCAAAGGATGACGGTAGCGAGGAGAAATCCCAGGCTGTTAAACATGATAAGCAAAGGAGGCAACGAGAAGGAGAGGCGGGGTACTCACTTTCCAGGGATGATGCCATTGAGGTAGAGGAATGTGATGAGGGCAAAGACGAAATTGACCACAGTTTCGGTCCAGATCATGTAGAGGTAGGCATTGTGAAGGCTATGAGTACGTTTGTAGATGGCTCTAGTCTGTGACACAGCCTTTGCAAACGTGAAGATGAAGACGCCGAGGAACAACCCATAGTAAACAGATGCCAGATCGATCATGCTGGGCAGTTGAAAAAAAAAATGATGGAAGAATACCGGGGTCAGGATACGACATGATCGGAACTATATACCTGCAGGTCTCTCCCATGAGCCAGCTACGGATAGTTTTCGTATTGTGCATGAGCCCAATCTAAATTGGCTTTGCTAACGCATGTACCAAAAATGCAGCATTCAGCTATTCACCCCGTGTCTCGGTAGATGATGAGTGTCACCGCTAAAGAGCAGTGTCAGAACACAAGCCTAGAGTACATAAACGGTGGCTTGAAGATCTACAAGCACTAGCCCTTAAGATGGGAAGTGCTTGGGAGCAATGCCGGCGACACCCCACATAATTGACTTTACCAAGCATGAATGGGCTGTGATGAACCCCGGGTTGTTTAAGAACCTGGAAACGAATGTCGTCGGTAATCTCTGCGAGTCAGTAAGACATCTTCAACGTCTAGGATATGGTCCCCGACTCCCCGTGGACGATCAACAGGGAGCATGCGATACGTAAGAACTGACAAAGATAAACTTCAGAGGCTGTAAAGATCAGCGCGGGGACAAGGCGCTTCTACCAACGCTGGAATTACAGACAATGCGTGGCTTGAACATCGCCCTATTATTAGTCGTAGTTTCGCTCGACTCGAATTCAATTTCCAGTAGCTTGAAACAATAAACGCCTTTCCAGTCGCTATACTAATTCCCGGCTCAACGCTGAGGATACCGCGACGCACAGGCACTCCCTGAAACCCCAGTCCAGCGAGCAAGACGCTAACACGAAAGTTTAAAACCTCGCATCAATACGAAGCAAATATAGGGCTGTCCATGTCACCCTCTGATCTAAGGTGACCTGAGCTAAGTTTGATCGCGCCGGGAGCACTTCCGTCTGATGAAATTATCGATCTAGATCATCACGGCATTTTGTATCACCGAAGGTCAGTGCGAACAGGATCGTTCTAGGCAATCTTTGTCCACGAGCGGCCGGTTACGAGAACGCGGATAGATACAGCATCGAGCTCTGCCATCTCTTTAACCATTTGAATGATCTTCACCATAAATACCTGGATAGTTCATTGAAATACGACTCTACTCTTATTTCATGCTTCTCAACAATATATTCGCACCAAGTCTGTAACAATTCGGCTCGTCGCGAGGTCTCTAAAACAACCATTCAACTGCCGATTCCACCTCATGCACTGCACCGTATGTCAAACAACGATACCTTCGTATACTCGTATACCCGCATAACTGCTCAATTATTTTTCCTACAGCATGTGATGGCTCGGTCTCGCAAGCTTGTCTCAATGAATAGCCCTGTCGATCCATGGCTCACATGTTTCCTTAGCACGCAGCCGTCGCCCTTAGCCTCGGAAACACACCAGGGGTTCGTGGTTTTGTCTGTGCTGACCTGCAGAACTTGGGGCCGCTATCGTATCCCGGCAAATTAGAGGCTTTTAGGCAGACGCAATTGAGACTTGGCATTGGCAAACGGGTTTTGTTTCTGGGCGGCTGCTCAGTGCCGACTCGCAGTATCTGCTAGCGACGAGTCCATAAGGCCTAGAAGCGTGGCGCACGAATAAACCTTAGCCTTGGAGTAAGGTGTTGCCATTTCTCGATTATAAGAAGCTGTTATGATAAGATTTTGGGTTCTAAAGCTTCGTGTAACGCCCCTGTCTTGTGCATCTGGTAAAGAGTTGATTGGGACTTGGTGATGAGTGTTTGACATGTTGCTGTAGGCGGTTAGCTTCCCTAGGTACATCAGATCTCGGGAGGCAAGCCCAGTGAGATGTCTTCCTTGTTTCGAAAACACCGTTCCCTTGGCATGTTGTCCACGAACAAAGCTCGGCCCTTGTCTTTGCTCTTCTGTATGCCTGATATCAGTGGGAGGGAAATAATTGGCTCGAGGTTGAGATAGGGAACAAATATGCATTTGAATCTACTTTAATACAGGGCCTTCATCTAGTAGATGAGAAGGCTATCCAGACCCAGCTAGGGCAGTCTTAGCAGAATAAAACCCGCTAGAATTTATATTTTATATAAAACCTTTAACCCTCTTTAAGGGAACTTAATATAATTTTAACTATATTTATTTATACTATATATAACTTTATTAATAGCTATATCTAAAGAATTAAGCTTTTTTATTAAAATCTATCTCTTTATTTTAAAAGCTAGATTTACTTAATTTTTATTTTTTTATATTACTATATATTTAATAAGTAAGCTTTATAACTATAATAGTTAGGGTTTT